>CACRXK020004983.1:0-29652 GCA_902702795.2 Paramuricea clavata
TCAAGAATGGCAAGTGGGTAGTGACAATGAGAAGGTTAAGTTTATGTTAAAAGGATCTACCCAACTGAGTTATAAAGAAAATTGTGTACTATTTAGTATTGTACAACGTTATATTTTGGATACTTGTCGATTCTCCTAGTCTCTTTTCATGCCATTGTCTTTGTGACTATACGTTCTTTTTGTTATTGGTTGTTTTTTGTCTTGTCTTTTGTGTTTATATACTTGTAAATATTTCTTTTCTATTTTAAAAAAAATTAATGTAAGTTCGTGTGAGCCTCCTTGATAAGCCTATGGCTTTTGAGGCAAACATTTTAATAAAGTTTATATAAAAAAAAAAAAACATACTTTTTAAGTTTGTTTGCCGATTGAGAAACGTATCGAAAAATAAAAATTTTGAATTTAGTCATAAACTCAAGCGATATATTATACGCATTAGTTTTGAGCGCGTGCTACGTAACATACAAAAAATCTCCTCTTAATAGTAGTTAGTTTTTAAATTAATAGTTCTTAGATTGAAATAGGAGTATGCTTGTAAATAGAGTAGTGTATAGGATATATATTCTTCATTTTCAACTGTAATTCGCATTATAATTTAGTGATTAATTACTTAATGTGAAATTTTAGAAAATAATAATAATCTTACAATTAGCCCCAAATTTGTTGTGACCACGAAAATATAAAATTCCGGTTGCGCCAAGCATAAGAACTTACATTAACTAAATCACATATATTTCGACTGCTAGGACAATAAAAAGCTATGAAAACTTTATAACATTGGCGACATTATATCACCAGTGTCCTAGTGATACGTGATGTGACTTATATCGTCAGCATATCGTTCAAATCGTTCAAGGTCATATCGATCTAATTAGAGGGTTAGCTTAATTCGGTCCCAGTTTTCTATGAGACCGTTTCAGAAGTCGGTCCAAATTGCTATTTAATCCACACGCCACAAGTGTCTTGTGTAAAGAACGAGCCAAAGTCGGGCCCAGATCGCACCCCCCCCCCCCCAACACACACACCCATCCCTCAGAATTTGTCGAATGTGCGCTCCTGGGTCACAGAGTAAGTACATACAGAGGTTTCACTTCAGGTTAGAACAGAAATGTTGTTCTCTTTTCAGTCAGTGCTCCAAAAGCTAGTTGTTATTGGCATTGCTATTGTACACCTATCACCTATCACTGTCACCTGCAATTTAGGTATAGGGCCTACTTAGGTTTCACATCTCTGCCGGTTCATAGCTTGTTTTTTTGTTATGTATTAAAGACACCTTGATCATATTTTTTGATTGTATAGTTGTTCAGAATCGAAATGAAATAACAGATATGTTATGTTTTGAGTCCTGGTGTGTTGTTACATTACAGCTTGTCATTGTTGTTCCTTGTCAACTACTTAATTTGTTCTCTCCGTTGACCGGGAGTACGCACTAGTGCGCTGATCAAAGACGCGTAAAAGAGGGAAATTCTACAGTTTGACATTGACTTCGATTGCTTAAAGCCGTTTGAGGTCCACAAATCATGCGTGCGTTATTATAAGCTATCAGTCAATACCTATATATATATATATATATATATATATATATATATATATATATATATATATATATATATATATATATATATATATATATATATATATATATATATATATATATATATATATATATACACCCAACTGTTCACACAACACTGAAAACGCTTTCTTTGTTTTGGTGATGAAGAAATGATTGATCATCTAGAGTACTTCAACTGAATATTTATAGATTAGGCGTAAAAGAAGGGAAAATTTTTACCGAGGCTTTGCTGTTTGACATTGACTCATGTTTAAGTTTGACGTCCAGAAATCATGTCTGCGTGAACTAATATTGAACAGTCAAAACCTAGTCAACTATTTACTCCCAGAGGCCCAGAGCCATGGCAAATGTAGCTTGTGTCACAGATCTTAGTTACAATTAGCCCCAAATTTGTTGTGACCACGAAAATATAAAATTCCGGTTGCGCCACGCATAAGAACTTACATTAACTAAAACAAATCATGCAAAATCACATATATTTCGACTGCTAGGACAATAAAAAGCTATGAAAACTAGAACAATGTATAAATGATACAATATATTAGTTATAGAATGAGTAAAATGTTCAAAATCGCCTCAAATTTCGTTAGTGCGAATGAATTTTGTATGCCAAGTTTGAATAAATTGAATTCCCAAAAGTGAGGATTTAATTTACAAGCAATCGTACCAATGTTCCCAGAAATTCTAAGAAATAACCAATTAACATTTACCCACAATTAATACTATTAACAATTATAGATTTTTAGACCTTTTAACGTCGGCCATGACACAGACTATAGCAAACGGGCTGCAGATTATCTGAAACCTGGCGGCATGTTTTTGAAATGGACAAAAAATTGAATACAGTTGATTTACGTACCCTATTGAACGCGAACAATAGCAGGGGGCAACACCCAATTAATCATGGAACAGCACTAGCGATCCAAGATAAACGTGACAAATTTCGAGGAGAGTTTCCAGCTATGGACTAAATTTTGATCTAGGCAAGAAGAACAGAATCCATCACTACAGCTAGAAAGAGCATGTTAAAATTAGTACAATGGCAAAGTTTGGTTGCGACATGTTGTAAAATGAGGAAAATATGGCCCTGCGAAATGTGGACCCAAATGTGGCGCATTTTCCCGCGCGTAATACAATATAATTTTCAATGGTTCGAGTTGTGGTTCTGATTTCAAGAACGAAACACTGAATCATTAGTTTTCTTCACGTTAATGCGCATGCAAATTTTCATATTAATACCAGGGGTATTTTTCGAATTATCTTGCTGACAAACAGACACAGAAACACAAACGCCTGCTTGACGCACGCATAATTTATGAGCGTCAATCTTTAATCAATCAGAGTCGCTATAGGAATTCCCCTTTTTTTTGCGCCATGGGACAGAACTGTCAAATAATGACAGGCGAGGTCAATGTGAAATAATAATGGAGACAAACAGTAGTTGTAAAGCTTTTCAAATGCAAACTAACACCGCGGAAAAACGTCTGCGCATGCGTCACTCTTACCTGTAATAGTATTGCGAACTTGATGAGAAGCTGTTCCAAACGTTTCCGAAGGCTCAAAATGGCGGTAAAAAGGAGTGACTTCATTGTGCGTCTTTATAGCCAGATTTCAAGCGCAAAAATAAACATGTCATTCTAAAAACTAGAAATAAATACAGCCAGAAGGTTCAAGAAATTGTATTGTACAAGAACATGGACTAAAGGTGATTGTTGACAAATTTATCGTCTGAAACATTTTGTTTATCAACTAAGCAATGACAATTTCCGAATTTTCGTTTGAGATATATTTCTTTAAAAAAAACTGTGTCGCCAAATATAAAAAATTTGCGTGTTCACAATTATTAAACTTTAGGATTTATTCTACAATTTGAGTGGGTTAATGCAAAAATTTTCGAAGTCGTGTCCGTTAAAATCAACAATTTTTTACATGAATTATATTTCATTCCATACTTTAAATGCAGGACGCTTTCAATTAATGTCTAGTCTACCCATTTGCTATATTTTCTCGTTTGTTTTACTAATTTTTGACCAATTAATAAGCTTGTTTTTGTTTTAGAAATTGATATTCAAATTCCCCGCCATATTTTCATAATTTGGTGCATGCGCAGACGTTTTTCCGCGGTGTTGTCGACTGCATATATTAGCTAGAATTTGTCATTCGATATGCGCATTAAAAGTGCGCAATGCAAAACTGATGAATCAACTTAAGTCAGCCTGTCATTCGGTCGGTCAGTGAGCTAATCGATCGGTCGTTTAGTAGGTCGGTTAGTCATTAGTCTCTCAATCTGTCTGTCAGTCTGATTACTACTTTTTCTTGTAGATTGTCTGTACTTAAACGGCAGCAGTTACCGTGGCAACATTTCAGTGACAGCCTCAGGTATTCCGTGTCAATCATGGACAGAACAATGTCCACATCGTCACACCATGAACAATACATATCCAGAACTGAATAACGCTAAGAATTATTGTCGAAATCCTCAGAACTCAGGACAACAACCTTGGTGTTTTACTACAGATAGGAACGAAAGATGGGAGTACTGTGATATTCCTAAATGTATACCAGGTATAGAGTATTATTGTACTGTGATATCCCTAAATGTACACCTCGTACAAGGAATGTTGCCAGGGTGGGTTGGGATAACCCAAAACAGATTCTTCCACCGCAGTTGTGCTGCGTGGTCAAGGTGCTGCTAGAGGCGCCACGCCGTTAGAAAGCTTTTGATTCGATCAGGTTGATCTGAGTCCTTCGTAATTCTGTTTGGCTCTGGCGTGCAAGTAAGGATGACTTATTTTACAAATAAAATATAAAAGCAAACTGCAGGTCAGGCGTTTTTATTTGTTCAAACAACTTTTTCGCACAGTCCATTCATTTTACAACCTACAATCAATCTGGCAACTTTATTTTAAGGTATTTGTAAAACGTGATCAGAGAATTCTGAGTCAATGCTGATCCCCATACAGTGCAACAAAAGTTTAGATTTGACAATATTAGCGCTTCAGTAACTGACTTTAAAACATTCTTTGGAATATATTTACTAAATCTGTACAATAGTCCTAGAACTTTAGAACAGTCTTTTAGAGCGGTGTTTTAGGTTATCAAAATTTAGCTCCCGCCCGACTTGGGAAAATCAACTACCTGGGTGGGACGATAAAAACGGGCGTGTATGACCCCAACATATCTTTTTCTTTGCTACAGTAGATGGTAGTTATGGTAACTGGTCATTAAACAGTTCATGTTCGGTAACTTGTGGTGAAGGTTTTGAAACATGGTCACGAGAATGTAACAATCCTGAGCAAAAGTATGGTGGAAGAAACTGCAGTCATCTAGGAGAACCTGTTGAGTACAGACCATGTACGAAGAATCCTTGCATTGGTAAACATACTATTTCTTTACCGTTAACCTTCGAATAAAGACCAGAAAATATAACTCTGAAACTTTATGTTAACAACTTGACTAAAGATGGTGGATAACTCTAACGGTTTTAAATTAAGCTGTTCTATGTAAAGGTCTAGAAAAGGCCGTTACTAACTTGATCGTTTAGTCTGATTGCAAACACTCTTCACACACATAACCGAGACGAAAAAAATATTAGCAGAAACCTACGTATTACTAGCCTGCATGGCAGGCGATCTAAAATACCGCCTGCTGGTTTTGGCAGTGTAATTTGATAACCGCCCACTTTTTTGTCTGGGTCCAATTAGCCAATCAGCAAACACTAAATATATTAATAATCAAACTGTCAAACACTCAAACTATGTTATTGTTGGTCGCAAAATTGCAAAAATATGTCAAAAGAAACGCCATTGAAAGTTTCAATCAAGACCTCTGAATAATGACAATTAAGAGTTAGAAAAGCAAGCGCGGAAAATGTGAATGATCACTGTTGTTTGCGTATTAAGTGTGCTTTGAAACTAAAACAAGGGGCAATAGAGAAAATATCTTATATATCGTCGGAGAATTTTTTATTTAAGGCACGCAAAAGAAACGATTACGACAGTGGCAAAACCTTGGCCGATCAATAAGCCGATCACGAATTGTGTTCAGTTCATTTAGGAATCGAAGTTAGTCCTACCTCGGAACTATCCGACCGAGTTTGTAACCGTGTGGGCGAAAGATCCGAAACGCAAGCGAACTGATTGCCATAATTGGTAAATCAAACGAGACGTAAACGCGTTGCCTGTGTACGTATCGAACAAATAGACTGTTGTATAAAAACGTCGGTTGCCAATATAAACTGTCTCGTTTCCCTATAAACGAAGCCGTGTGTTCAAGAAAGCCTTAAAAAGTTCAGAACGTGAAGCGGCTAACAGGCCTAGACGTGGTAGTCCTGTTAAACCCGTTGCAATAAAGACTCTACGGCGGTCTGTATTTATTCTCGTTATATTTTCTCGCGCCAACAAGAAAAATGTAAAAATTAAGCTTTTCGCATAACCTGTAGGTAGAACGCCTAAAAAATTCTTGTCAAATCTCAAACGCGAGCAAGAGATAGCAGTCAAAGATTTACTCCTTAGTAAAACCTTTAACTGCTCTCTCTCTTGCTCGGGTTTGAGAGTTGACAATCAATTCGCGTTTCGACTTTCGAGAAGCGTTCATACGTGACATATGACTAAAAGCGTATTCACTTTTGAGTGACAGCGGCTCAGACTCGCAGCCAATCATCAATTCCTGTCCACTGGACGTGGACGGGGAATTCGATTACACTGCCAAACCCAGCAGGCGGTCTTTCCCAGGCTTGCCCGATTTTAGGGACCGCCTGCCATGCAGGCTAACGTATTACAGGAATCGAAGCCCATTCACAGAGACGTACTCCTGTTAATTCATGAATTGGCACAGTGATTAATTAGTGCGTTAAATTGTTGTTCTTATGGTTTGTAAGTAGTGGAGAAAATTGAATCTGCTATCATATAATTCTTTTTAATTCGTTTAATTTCACAGTTAAAGGTGGCTACAGTAGCTGGAATTTAAGCAGTCAATGTAACGTTACATGTGGACAAGGTGAAGAAATATGGCGACGTTCATGTAACAATCCTACTCCGAAGAATGGAGGTCGAAATTGCACTGTGTTGGGAAAGGATGTTGAATATAGAATTTGTAGAAGACAACCTTGTCCAGGTATGTTTCTTTATATCTTCTTTTTTTTGGCCTTGATCTCGTTTGGGGTCGGCCGCTTTGGTCTGTTGACAAAACGAATAATTCTATCCTTGGGTTTAGTGCCCTCATATAGTTTTAAACACTATCCCTTCATCTCATCCTTTTCATCCCTTCTGTTTGTCGTCTTACTATTAGATGTCTCCACGCCACCTTCATTGAATCTTTCTCAGCACTTTGTCGTCCTGCTATTGAATGTCTTCATGCTACCTTGACCAGGCCATTCTCTGTATTCTATCCTGGTAACCTATGCTCTTTAGTAGTATCTTCAGAACATTTTCGACAATATGTCTTTGTCTCTTACTTTGTCTTCCTACTGTTTGCCGCCCTACTATTGAATATCTCCGTGCAATCTTGACTGGATCTTCCTCTACGCTCTGCCCTGGTAACCTCTGCCCTTAGGTAGTATCGTCAGATCATTTTCCACAGTATCTCTCCATTTCTTCCTTTGTCTCCTTGCTGTTTTCGTCCTACAATTGGATGTCTCCATGCTACATTGACTAGAACTTTCCGTAGACTCTGTCCTGTGTAACATCCTAGATAGTACGTTCAAATCTTTTTCCACGTTATCTCTCCATCTCGTCCTTTGTTCGTCATCCTTTCGCAGGACGTCTTCGGACAACTTGACCAGATCTTTCTCCTTCTCAATCTGCATTCTCGTTTCCTGATAATGACACAAAAGAAGATATTCTGTAGGAGGAGATATTTTATTGGAGATGATATTCTCCAATATTGCAAGAACGCCTAATGTCGTCTGTTTCCGAAGGAAATTCCAAGCATACACATCAACATTCTGAATTTCTGTTCTATTCAGCTACATTCTTCTCCCTAGCCTGCGAATACAGAATCTATTTATATCTTTCCACCGTGGAATAAGCCACATAAATAGATTCTGTATTCGCAGGCTATCTTCTCTCTTCTGTAAAGCCATTGTTTTTTAGCCAAACATTTATATAAACCAGAATAGCGAGCGAAAACATGATAATAAGTAACGTTTAAAGCATAAGCAGTCATGTTCTGCCCTTTATGTATAATACGGAGATAGCAAACGACAACAACAACTGCAGAAAACAAAATTACTTACATTTTTGTCAATGTATGCGTTACTAAAATTTATTTCCCTCTTGAAAGTACTTATCGTTCTTCAAACAACCCTCCATGCAGTAGCAATAGTCAGTGAATTCACATTAACCCCCCACACGACTTGGAACGTATTTATGAGCCGTGAAGATGATGTAAATAACGTAGAAGTTTGAACAACTACGACTTACTAGAATGCTCAAGGGAATACATTTTATAGTTGCCTTTGACTTAGAGTAAAAATTCTATAATTTCTATTATTGATGAGCACGTCTTTATTGACATAAGACATTGCCGTTGTATTTGCCAAACTCAGTAATATACAAGTACAAACCAAAGGGGGGGGGGGGGTCATTAACTTTTGATAGTTTTATTTCTTATAGTATAATTCGCATAATATAAACTCATAACATGTATATACTCTATCTCTAAAATCCCGTGTCCTACACCTATTTTCGCGCCCTTTTCCCTCGTTCCCAGTTTTCCCTGTCCGAGCAAATATAACTAAAATATTAATGTCAACAGTAAATGTCCAACATCTCCTCTTCTCTGAAAGTTTTTTTCTTTATAAATATACCGTATATACCGCGTTCGCTTATGTGTCTATACCTAGTCTGTCAGGTTTTTTAACTAACCGTCCACTACGGGTTTTGCTTGTAGAACTTGTTTCGATACTTGTTTCATTGCGTTATAAGTGTGCCGGTTGAGGGTTTTCTTGGGGCAGATCATTGTCAGTAGGTACAGAAACGTTCTCTTCCGCTTCGGACATGTCTGACATCTCTTCATCTGCGTTGTCACTACCGAATTCTGCAGGTAACCTTGATCGTCGGATGAATTTTCTGTTTCTAGTATAGGTATACCCTTTGCATTGGACTTCATATGATCTTATCCCGGCTTTGCGTACGACTATCCCTCTCTTCAATTTCTTTTCGCCGATTCGTGTTGGCTGTAGTCTCACCACTTCTCCTTTCCGCAACGGGCTGAGTTCTTTTGCGCCACGATCGTGGTATTTCTTTTGGAGCTGTTGTCTTTGTTGAATGCGTTTGTTTGCTTGCGAATTAATCTTCGGTTGGAGCAACTTCTCCGAGACGGGCAAGGGAGTCTTTCTACGGCGGTTAAACAGTCGTTGTGCGGGGCTTGTTTCATGGGTTGTTTGGGGGGTGTTTCGGTGGGCAAGAAGGGCAAGGTAAATGTCATCGTTTGATGATTTGCATGTTCGAATTATTCGTTTGGCTTGCTTGACGGCAGATTCGGCTTTGCCGTTGGATTGGTGGTGATAGGGACCGGTCGTTATATGCTCAAATTGGTACTTCATAGAGAAGTCTCGAAAGTCATCACTGATGAATTGTGGGCCGTTGTCTGTCACGAGAGTATTTGGAATACCGAACCTGGCGAAATGGGGCTTTAGTTTCTTTATGACTGCCAGTGATGTCAATTTTTCAAGGCGGTCAACTTCGAAGAAGTTCGAGTAGTAGTCCACTGTTACTAAATACGATTTCTTTTCAAATTCAAAGATATCACAACCGATTTTTGCCCATGCTCTCTTTGGTGTTTCACGCGGGATGAGAGATTCTTTCGGCTGCTTGGAATTGAATGTGTCGCAGGTGATGCAATGTGAGATGTGGTCTTTCAATTCTTGGTTCAGGTGTGGCCAGTAGGTTTTTCTGGCTCGCCGACTTGTCGATGCGATCCCTTGGTGTGCTGCATGCAATTCATTCAGTACTTGCTTTCGTAGTGATTTTGGGATAACGACGCCGTCTCCCCTGAACACGAGGCCCTCTTGTGTTGTTAGTTCGTCTCGTAGATGGAAGTACGGGGTGATTGTTGGAGATAGATCTTTGGAGCTTTCGGGCCATCCTGACTGGATGAATGATTTGACTTGCTGTAGGTCTTGATCTTTTGTTGTGTGGCCTTGGAATATGGTTATTGTTTCACAATTTAGTATTTCGTTGATTTCTTCCAAACTGTCCACTTGGTCGAGATCGCTGTCGACGCTGCGTGCTTCGTCGGTGGAGTTGTCTAAATGGTGACGACTGAGTGTGTCAGCTAGCAGCATCTCTGACCCTTTCTTATAAACGATGGTTAAGTTAAATTGGTGTAATCTCATCATCATCTTTTGAAGACGTCTAGTTGCTGCTGACAGAGGTTTCTGATGAATGACTTCGAGCGGCTTGTGGTCTGATTCTACTGTGACTGGTCGGCCATATGTATACTGGTGAAAACGCTCGGTTCCATAAACTATAGCTAACAGTTCCTTTTCTATCTGGGCGTATTGTTTCTCCGCGTGCGTCAATGCTCGGCTGGCAAAAGCGACAGGCTTTCCCTCTTGAATGAGTGCGGCCCCCAGTCCGTGGTCGCTAGCGTCACACTGTATTATCAGAGGTAGTATTATCGTATTACTTGAGGACTGGCGGTTCTGTGATCAATTTCTTTATTTGGGTGAAAGCGGCGTCATGCGATTTGTCCCAATCGAAAGGCTGATTTTTTTGTGAGTTGTCGTAGTGGTTCAGACACTTGTGAGAGGTGGGGAAGGAACTTGGCAAGATAATTAACTGTTCCGAGGATTCTTCTGACTCCAGCCACGTCTGTGGGTTGCTTCATTTCTAGTTTGGCTTGTACTTTAGCAGGATCCGCTTGGACACCGTCAGAGGTAAGAATGTGGCCAATGTATGGCATTGAGGTCTTCTTCAACTAAATCTTGTTTGGGTTAAGCTTGATATGTTTAGCTCTGCAGCGATCGAATAGTTCCTTGAGCTTTCTGTCATGGTCGGCTACAGCTTTCTGCATCGTCTTTCCATTTCCTATTACTAAAATGTCATCAGCAACAGTCCGTACACCATCCAAGTTATCAATTGCCTGGTCTAGTCGTTGCTGGAAAATCTCTCCTGCAGGGGAGATCCCGAAAGGCATCCGTTGCCATTTAAATCGTCCAAATGGAGTGTTGAACGTCGTTAAAAGAGACGAATCTTCGTCTAATTCTACTTGCCAATATCCGTTGCTACAGTCGACTTTGGTAAAGACTTTTGCATTGGACAGTTCTGGAAGTACGTCGTCAATTGTCGGTATTGGATGGTGGTATCGTTTCAGCGCTTTATTGAGTGGTCTGGGATCGAGGCATAATCTAATTTTTCCATTGGTTTTTGGTGCAACAACAATTGCGCTGACCCAGTCTGTTGGATAGTCTACTCGTTCTATGACCTCAAGCTTGACAAGTTCGTCCAAATGTTCTTGCAACGGTTACTTCAGCGACTCTGGGATTTTTCTTGGTGGGAGTTGGACAGGCGACATTTCAGGATCAACTTCAAGATGCAGTGCTGGACCTAAGGTGCCAAGACCTTCAAAAACATCTTGGTATATGTCTTTGACGTTTTGCATTGTCAGTCCCATTTGATCAGGCCGACTCAGGTCTTCATTAATTTGATCGACATGAATTGGGCTCCCAATTTGAATCAAATTCATTTGTTGCACGGTGCGGCAGCCAAGAAGGTTACTTTTTGCATTCTGGTCATCAATAACAGTGAATGGTACTTTGAAATTTTGCTTTGTAATTGGGTCTTGTACTTGTATTTTGCACTTTCCAAGTGGTGTGAGTGATGAGTTGTTGCACATCTTGAGAACATGTGCCGTAGGTTTGATGCGCCGTTCACATTTAGTGCCTTTTAATTCACTCTTTTTTAGGACATTGCAGGTTGCCCCTGTATCGATTTGAAATTTGGTTGTCTTCCCCCCTTTTATTTTCATGGTAGCAAAAATCCGTGATTTGTAAATATTCGGTTGGTGTATTGTATTGATGGTATCATTCTCGGTGGGGTCTAGTTCGACAGTCATAAGCGAGTCGCCTGAATTACTTGAGTCGTTTTCAGTTACTGCGTGAAGTGGCTTTTGGCGGGAATATCTTTCTTTCTGCATACAAACTTTGGCGAAGTGATTTTCGCGACCACAATTCCGGCAGCGGGACATAATTCCTTTTTTCGTTGGTGCACTGTTCCACAATATTTGCATTGAATTTTGTTGTCACGCCCCCCGTCACGCCTATCAAGTCCGATACGCCAGTCATTGCGTCTTCCGGTTCCTGTGCTTCCCGTTCCTGTGCTTCCGGTTTCGGTTTTGTTGTTTACAATGGCTTTGATTTCGCCCTCATTTGCTTTGCTGTTCGCCTGGATTTTCTTGACTTGTTTCTTCGTGGTCTCGCTACTGCGACAGATGTCGATGGCTTTTGTCAAGGTGAGTTTTCGATCTTGCAATAGCTTTTTTTTAGTTGCATTATCGTTGATTCCTATGACCAGGTGATCGCGTATCAAAGAATCTCGTAAAAAATTACAGAAATTACAAGATTGTGCCAAAGTTCGCAGTGCTGTTACGTATTGGTCGACTGTTTCGTTTTCATTCTTTTGTCTGCTGTTGAAAACGAATCTCTCAATTGTTTCACCTAAGCATAACTCTTTAAATTTGGTTACAACAATGTCAAATTTCGTGCGGTCTTCTTCCGAGGCAAAATCTAAGCCCTCAAAAATTTCCATTGCGTCCTCGCCGATGCACGAAAGGAACGTTGCTGTTTTGAATTCATCTTCAAATCGGTTAAGTCTTGCCACTATAGCACAGTTATCCCCAAATCGCTTGAATTTCTTCCAGTTTGAGGCAAGGTTTCCTTCAGTTTTTAATGGCTTAGGCATGGCCAAGCCCGCTGGCAATAATGGTTGACATGCCGAGGCTGTGTTCGGCGTGTTTTCTGCTTCGCTACCGTTCGCTTCTTCTGTCGCTTTCAATAATGTGAGCTGGCTTCTTTTAAACTCCTGACACCATGTTATTTGCTTCTCACTTTCATTAACTTTTGATAGTTTTATTTCTTATAGTATAATACGCATAAGATAAACTCATGTATATACTCTATCTCTAAAATCCCGTGTCCTACACCTATTTTCGCGCCCTTTTCCCTCGTTCCCAGTTTTCCCTGTCCGAGCAAATATAACTAAAATATTAATGTCAACAGTAAATGTCCAACAACCTTTATCCCCCCATTAACTTGCATATGTACATGAGAGGTTAACCATTGAACCGTTTTAGTTGATGGTAACTATAGCGACTGGACTACATCGTCAGTATGCAGTGTGACGTGTGGAGTGGGCTACCAGATGTGGTTCCGGACATGTGATAATCCACCTCCCAAATATGGTGGAGAAGTTGTTCCAAATATGGTAAAGACAGAGACAGTAGGCCTTGCCACACGGAAGCTTGTCCAGGTTAGTCGTTGAGTTGTTTCAGTTGTTTATGGTCATCCATAATCACCAAAATTTTTACCAGATCTAAAAAAGTGGAATCTCTGCCTCTAGCCTCTGGTTTGTACTCTTTTGTCGGAAGCCCAAAGAGAAGCCAATCAAACTCTACTTGCATAAGTTTTCAAACACAAAGCTTAACTCACAACATCTCTACTCTAGCAACGTCAGCTTCTGCTAAAGTGATGAAAATCATATGTGGTGTTTGTGTTTCGATCATCATAATGGTTATTGGTTTAATTCTTGTTCGTAGGTTGTTTAGGGTCATCCATAATCACCTAAATTTAGTGCTGTACAAACTCCGGGTTTTTCACCTCCAGCTCCGGCCAAAAAACTGCAGCTCCGAGAAAAAAAACTCCGGCTCCGGCAGAAAATTTTTAGCTCCGGCAAATTCATGAAAATTCGAAATTTAAGGGAAATGTCACATTTCAAAGTGGAAGCACTATCTTTGTTTTTGATTTTCACACTTCGCATGAACATCTCGTGCTGTATTTTTTTGTATGTTTTGATGTTATGTACTCAGGTGAATATAATTGTTTTTATGTTACTCTGAGTGTTTATCCACACCGGGTAGGCTGTAAAGTAAGCCTGAGCACGGTGGGAATCGAACCCGCGACCTTTGGGATACTAGTCCAATGCTCTGCCAACTGAGCTACGAGGCCAAGTCGGTTCGAGTGTGATATTTCGGAACTAAATCTAGTACCTTCGATACCAATGTGTTGTATGATGATGATGATATTTTTAGACTTAGTTCCGAAATACCACACACTCGAACCGACTTGGCCTCGTAGCTCAGTTGGCAGAGCATTGGACTAGTATCCCAAAGATCGCGGGTTCGATTACCACCGTGGTCAGGCAAACTTTTCAGCCTGCCCGGTGTGGATATACACTCAGAGTAACATAAAAAACATTTCGTACTATGTTTGTGGCAGGCCTAAGCAGTATCAGTGTGAGTGTTTACTTTTTCGCCGAAGTCCGAGAGTAGTTTGCAGCAGAAAATAAGTGCTGCCGGAGTTTTGCCCGAGTTGAAGAAGCTCCGTCAAAATAGGCCAAAACTCCAGCTCCGGCGCACAGCACTACCAAAATTGTCACCAGACCTGAAAAAAGTGGGATCCTGGATCCTTATAGGAACACTGGCCTTAGCAAGGAGAATCAAGAACATTTTCAATTTTCCACGCATATGTTATGGGAGAATCTTAAGGAATCATTTTATCATATTTTCTGCTCTTTCATTTGAGATTGTGAACAGTTGTTTAATGTTAAAATTTTGTGTAATGTATAAAGTCTAATTTTCCATTGTTTTTACGCACTTTTGAGGAAAATTTGAGAAAGGCAAATTCAGGATCCAAGGAACATTTTAATGTTTAATGAACAGTTTAATATTTAAAAATACACTTTCCAGGTCTGATTTTTACAGGCGTACAAAGTGTTTCTCGACCTCCCTCCCGAAGCGTTCTCTTGAATGTTGAACCTCAGAAATAAAGATGATGACGTTTAACATAGTATATAGTGTATGTTGGTCATTAACCAGCCCCTCCACTCACCATCACCACCACCACCATCACCACCACCACCGTCATCACCACTACCACCATCACCACTAGGTCCACTACCGTCATCACCACTACCATCGCTACCATCACCACCACCACAAAGCCTCTGATTTGTACTCTTTTGTCAGAGCACAGAAGAAGCCAATCAAGCTCTACTTGTATGAGTTTTCAAGCACAAAACACTCACAACATCTCTATTATAGCAACGTCAGCTTCTGCTAAAGTGATGAAAATCATATGTGGTGTTTGTGCTTCGATCATCATAATAGTTATTGGTTTAATTCTTGTTCGTAAACGTAAACTCTGGATTGAGCGATATCACAAGATAGGCAGTAAGTTTGTATTGTAACATTACTCAATACAGCCTTCAGGAAATAAAGATAATTTGCACACCCCCACTTACTGACTTACCTACGTATATAATCTCATCCAATAGTTGTTAATCAAATATTTACAGGCATTCGTCCATATGCAGTCTTTCGGCAACGATGGCCAGAAAATGTTCCATCAACTATTGATGATACAACGGGAGAAAACATATATGAAGAAATATTTTAAAAGCGTAGATGAATTAAATAGAACGACAGCGGAAGATCGTATGTATGAAAGCATCACTTGAAAGTGAATTTTGTAATTCTCCTTTTAGTGAATTCCGACACCATAACGACATTGCAAATTTGCAATGCATCGTCTCTTCAACGGTATTGAACGGCCATCATTTTACAATATATATATATATATAGCTAGTATGAAGAAAATATAAAATAAAAGAAATTCCGAGAAAATTGCATCTTGCAAATCCATGATATGGACTAAAATGAAGACAACAATTATATCCGGGCTTACGGATCGAAAGCTTTGCAGTAATAAATTTACGTGGTGTTTCCACAAACAAAAACAATTACATTTTATCGCCATGCAAACATTCAAAGAACTTAACAATTTTATTGTTAAGAATTTTACCATAAAATTTTTGTTTTTAATTATTAATATGTGTAAATCAAGCACACAACTCACCTACGGACTATACGACAACGTTAATGTAGGCGAATTGTGTCCTTAATTAATTTACACAGTACAACTCAATTTATGTTTTTCGCTATGTTTTGTGCTTCGATCATCATAATAGTGATTGGTTTAATTCTTGTTCGTAAATGCAAAGTCTGGATTGAGCGATATCACAGGAAAGGCAGTAAGTTTGTATTGTAACATTACTCAATACAGCCTTCAGGAAATAAAAATGATTTGCACACCCCCACTTACTGACTTACCTACGTTTATAATTTCATCCAATAGTTGTTAATCAAATATATACAGGCATTCGTCCAAATGCAGTCTTTCGGCAACGATGGCCAGAAAATGTTCCATCATCTATTGATGATGCAACCGGAGAAAACATATATGAAGAAATATTTTAAAAGCGTAGATGAATTAAATAGAACGACAGCGGAAGATCGTATGTGTGAAAACATCACTTGAAAGTGAATTTTGTAATTCTCCTTTTAGTCAGTTGCGACACCATCACGACATTGTAAATTTTCAGTGCATCGTCTCTTCAAAGGTATTGAATGGCCGTCATTTTACAATATATATAGCAATAGTATGAAGAAAATATAAAATAAACGAAATTACGGTCTACGACAGCGTTAATGTAGGCGAATTGTGCGCTTAATTAATTTACACAGTACATCTCAATTTATAAGCAGGTTGCATGATGCAACAGTTTTAGGGAAAAGTTGTGTAGTGTAAATCGGCCTTAATATCTCCGAGGATGGTTCTTAGATACCTACACTGCACCCAGTGTTGTAACGAGTCACCTACAGGTCGAGTCACGAGTCGAGTCATTTCAGTTTCACTCGAGTCGAGTCAGCGGCTTCACTCGAGTCGAGTCACTGGTTCAAGTTGAGTCGAGTCAATACCTAAACTTGGCTTTCGTCAGTGAATTTGATCAAGTCCACCCCACGCTTTCTGTAATGGTTCGCTACCATAGCTTGTAGTCTGAAATTAGTAATCAAATTTACCTTTTAAGCTAATTACTTTAGTCATTTAATAAGAGTATCTGGGCAGCTAGGCTGCACCAATATCACAGTTGTAGTCAATATTAAGTACGATCACATGAGATGTCTCATCATGCCTGCTGATCGAGTGTACGTACATACAACTAGCATAACTTGCAACTGGAGTCAGAAATAACAAAGAATAGACTTTAATTAATCACGCTTTGTAAGTTAATTTGGCACTATCTAACCCGCAAATAGGGAATACTCTGGGAACGAGATTGGTAATAGACATGCCGGTCAGATATATTCTATGGAAATCCCTATATATTTTCTGATAAAGTTTCGAAGTTCTCATTGTTCAGAGGACTCCTTGTTCTTCCCAAGCAATACAATCACAATAATTTTGTAGCCGCAGAGTTACCTCGAGTCATTTACGGCAAAAATGAGCAAGTCGAGTCCGAGTCGTGTCATTTGGGGCTGTTGACTCGAGTCGAGTCATTTTTCGTATTGGACTCGGGTCGACTCGCTGAAAATAGCGTCTCGAGTCCGAGTCAATGACTCGACTCGTTACAACACTGACTAGACCCCCATATTTGAGATCTATTTATAGGTATGCTTTGTGTCCATATTTCCCGCGGCTTTTCTGGAGAGCTCTACTGATGATAGACATAACTTAATTTGCTTTTAGCAGCATTCAAGCAACTATGCAAACAAACGCTTACCTCCTTGACCTTGGCAAATATTGAAAACACTTTCTTTTGGTCTGTCGGACTAATGTCTATGCTTTGACGTTTGTTATTTGCAAAGATTCAACGTGTATTCGATGAAATATTGGATTACACATTTTGACCATGGCAGTGAACCAAACATTGTCTATATATGATGGCACTTAATCACTCTAATTACTGATCAAAGACAAAATATAGAGTTAGAACTTACGGGTTTCTTTAAATGACCTGCATGATATTGTACAGTACATGATTATGAATGCATACATGTGAGAAAAGTCGCGTCTCGAGAATGAACGCGATATTTTCGGCTCAAAAGTAGTGCATCTTTCCGCGCGTAATACTTTAATATACTCAAAATTTGCTAATTTCACAGGGCTGTATTTTCGGTATTTTACAACATTTTGCAACCTAGCTTGGCAATTTTGTTAATTTAATGGACCTTTAACCTTATAACTAAAATTTTGTTCTAGACAAAAATTTCATCACAGCTTGAAAGAGCATCACAAAATTAGTAATATTCCAAAGTTTCGTTACGAAATGTTGTAAAATGCGGATAATATAGGCCTTGCGAAGTTTGCATTTTTCAGTCATTTTAGATTACAAACGGGAAATTGATACCCAAATCGGGTGTTTGTGATGAAATTTTTGTCTAGATCAAAATTTTAGTTATAAGGTTAAAGGTCCATTAAGGATATTGATATAGATTTCGTACTTCTCTTGTCTGGATCAAAATTTAATCTATAGCTGGAATCATGCATTCGTCTTTAGGTGCACTTTATTACACTTTGCTTATCACATTTGCGTCTTTGCCTGCTTGCCCCAAACAGGAAACTACTTTTCATGAGGAAGTATAACAAGTATTTTTAACAAGGAAGTGGCATAGCGAAGGAAGTTTAATTAATCATTGAATAGTTTGTTTGCAGCTTATCTTTGAATTGCGTTATCCAAACAGACGTCGTTCCAATGGACCATTAACTCTATCATCTATGCTATATGTTATGCGGAAGTATTATATTTATAGCAAAAGTGCTTACATCAGGTGAAATATAATTCAGTTGTAAGCAGCTAGAGTAAGCAGCTTGACGCCGAAAGGTGGTCGAAATTCTGAGTGGGCGAAAACTAGCCAACCGTTTAATCAACGCGTTTTACCAGACCGCACTGAAATCGGCGAGAGATTGGTTGTATATGAAATTATTATGATGTGGGACGTTAGTTTTGTCAATGGCGGTGGTATTGTACTGATTCTAGCGACGATTTCCAGCGCAAATGTTGCAGGTATAACGCCAGATAGTTTTATAAGTCAATTCATTATTGTTGCGACTGCGCATTAAATTGTGCCGGGATTAAAACCATAAAATGAACAAATGAGCGAAGCTTGTTTTTCACTTCAACCGTATCGTAACGTACCGTAGCATTTTCTTTCGTGTCGAAGTCATTATAGTTTCACACTATCGCTCAGGAAACAAAGAAATACGTTGCGTTTCGGTACGATACGATTGTCCCCCCAAAAGTCCCCTTTAGAAATCACTCTTGTGCGTTATTATACCTTTGGGGATTTAATTTAATTGAACATGAACGGCGGAAGTATTTACAACTTCCCTTCGCCCATTTAATTTAACCGGCATTTCGGTTAGACTTTGCGTGTAAGTTGTATACGTATAATTTGTTACGACAAATACTCGTTGCTCTGTAGTCAGTTGAACCATTCTTACTTGAACTGTCGGTGAAACGAATTTGTAATTTGAATTTTTGTGTTGCTCTTCGTTTTAGAAGCTATTTTAAAATCCCAGAGGTATAACAACGCACGTTTAACAACAAAAGTGATTTCTGTATAGGGGACTTTTTTGGGACACCCTGCTGTCCAGGCAGAACGGGGTCATGTAAATAGCGCCACTTAATCACCATGTCACCGACCAAATGAAGAGCATTATTATTAAATTGGTATTTTTCTTTCACTCTTACAGGTGAACATCATCTTCCAGACGTAAACAGGTACAATAATGTCCATAATAATTTTTCCCAGGATTGCAGTTACAAAAATCTTGAGGTGACTCTGTAACTTGTTTAAAAAAATTAAGTTTTACGTGAAAGATGTCATATTGTAAAACTGCTTTATTGCACAGGCTTTAGAGACCCAGTTCCACTCAAGAACAATTTCCACGGACAGAAGATTTTCCGAAAATGTCCTTGTTAAAGTTGGAAATTTTCGACTTCAAAATTTTTTCCGACGCAAAGTTTGTGTCGGCCAATCACATTTTACAATATTTTTGCGGAAAATTTTCCTGATTGGAAATTAATCCAAATACCAAGACCTACATTTAAAATTATTATACCTTACTGTCCGCTCATTCTTTGTATAGGACGTGCATTCCTGCCGAAGCTGAACCAACGCTGAACTCAAGTTCGTGTTATCCTTTGGTAAACTTTACCCGTCCTTTTTGTCAAAATCATGGAATCAATTTACCCAACTACGTGTATCGGACGCCCTACGATCAGAATAGGAAAAACGATGATTTTAACAAGATCAACGACGGATTGGTGAGGCTGGGCGTATCAAAAATAAGCACCCTTTTAGATGTGGACATCAACACTGTGAGAAAGTGCGTGCAAATTTCCGCCCGATACTCATTTGTCGTAATCGTTTTCCGAGTTGTGATCGAACCCAAAGTGTGTTTAAGGAGCAAACCATATGTCCTGAATCGTGTCTTGAATCTATTCATGTCTGCCATAAAATGTGGGAAATTGTTGAGAGATATTATACAATTCGCTACCCGGAGAAAAAGAAGCTGTTCAATTGTGATCTACAACCGTATAGAAATGCTGGTCATTCCCCAGAATGCTGGTATTTCAATGGATTCGCAAACTATATAGGTAACATGGCGGACGAGCGAAGTATCTTGAGCTTGTGGGAGAATTTTATCTGAAGATGACCTAATGTGTAATAATGAAACAGTTGGTGGTTTGCCCCAGGGGAAGGGGGTATCGGGCGTACACACGGGATTTGACATTTATCATGGAATTTTTGTAAATTTTCCCATTGTAGGGCAAATTATATGGTCAAAGTATGTCAATTCTACTGCCTCAGGGGGCAGATACCCATTGGAAACTGACCAAGCGAAGCACCTCAGAAGTAATAGCAAAAAGAACTTTCCATACAATTTCCATCATTCTTCTAACCAAAACAATTTCATTTGATTTCAAAAATGTCATAAAATATGGACATTTTCATCAAGGTGGAAACCAATCTCGTACCAGCTACCCCCTCCCCGCCCTTGAGCAAACGACTGACTGGTGAACAATTGTAACCTGGCTTTTCCCGATTGATTACCAATGTAATGCTCAGTTGTGGAAGAAACAGGGGGTCTGGGAACCTCTCCCAAAAAAATGTTTATATTTTAAAGTTCCGATCCATGCCTTATTTCTGGTGTTCTCCACGCACATCCCAGTAAATCCATTCCTGTATCTTTGTTTGTTGTAAGTTGTACTGTAACTAGTTTTTGGTAATTTCTAGATACATCTCCCGCTCCAGAATGGGCTACAAACACAGGTAAGCAACCCGGAAAGCAGCCCGAATCAAATCGGATACTGCATTACATGAAGTTAGTCATCTACAAGCCTGGTATTAATGGCTGCGCCGCTATAGTCTAAGGTCCATTCGAAAATTTGCTACCTGCACAAAAATAAAATTAATCTGCAGACATGAGCTACAGAAATCGACTGTTCTTTCAACACCCCAATATGTTTTAGCTCCTCAGAGTGAGTATTAACGTTTGTTAGTATTAACGTTTTTGGAGTTGAACTCCAGTGGCCGGCTGTACAAACGCCAGATAGCCCTATTGTCCATTGACTGGTATAACTTAACATTAAACTTTAGTATATAAAAATTCAGGTATCGCAAAACTGAGACTGTGTATCCAGCCTAATAATCATCTTTCCACACAGATTGTCTTTACTTAAATGGCAGCAGTTACCACGGCAACATTTCAGTGACAGCCTCAGGTATTCCGTGTCAATCATGGACAGAGCAATGTCCACATCGTCATACCATGAACGATACATATCCAAAACTAAATAACGCTAAGAATTATTGTCGAAATCCTCAGAACTCAGGACAACGACCTTGGTGTTTTACTACAGATAGGAACAAGAGATGGGAGTACTGTGATATCCCTAAATGTATATCAGGTATGCGCTAATATTGTACTATGATAAATCTAGATGAATACCATCAGAGTTGATGAGAATTTTTTCCCGTTTGACCGGTAATATTAGTCAACTCTCATCATGCAAACTCTCACTTGTCAACTCTCATCAACTCTTATCCTCGTTTGACTGGGACATGAAACATGTAATACTTTTCTGTCTTGTTTAGTTGATGGTAACTACAGTAACTGGTCATTAAACAATACGTGCAATGTAACTTGTGGTGAAGGTTATGATACATTGAAACGAGAATGTAACAACCCTGAACCAAAGTATGGTGGAAGAAACTGCAGTCATTTAGGAGAACCTGTTGAGTACAGACCATGTCTGGCAAAGCCTTGCCCTGGTAAGTGAAATCATTTTTTATAAATACTCAAATAAAAGGCGACATTCTTTGCAGGGTTAGAACACTCTCTTCTGCAGAGGTTTCTTTGGGCAAGATTGGGCAGAGGTGGGTCTACCGGGGGAGCGCCCTCCCCCCCCCCCCCACCCCTACTGGTGTCCAGCGTACCATAGTGGTGTCCTAGATTATACTTTCCTTCAATTTTGCCTGAAATACAAATACCGTGGAGACAACTTTAACGAATAAATTTGGTGCTGAGAATGCAGGGAATGGCATTCAGTGATTCAAATTTCAAAATTCAGTGATTCAAACATTTTTCCGGAGCAAAATGCCCCGCACTGTAGAATGCACTACCCTCTGGAAAATCTCCACCACTTCTAATAAGTGAGGCCAGATTCGCCCCTGAGGTTGGCCAGGCATAGAGGCGCACAAGGAGTGACGGGAAAATTGTCTTTCTCCGCACCGTCCTCCCTATTTATCCTATCTTCACGAATAAATTACCCTCTTTACCCTTCTTTACAGCCCGAAGCACAGAATAGGAGCAATCGGTAATCCAAGCTTTTATTAAAAGAAAAATACATAATGTAACATTGTGACCTCTCATAAATATTCTCTTCCAAAGAGAGTGAGTCATGTCAAACAGAAATCATGCAGAGTAGGAGAAAAAAATATATACAAAATTAATCTAAATTACAAATCTAAAAATTTGCATGCATTTGATATCATATTTGATTATTATAAAGAATCAAATTTGATAATTTTATAAAGCATTCTTAAAAGATGGAATTGAAGTCTTATTTTCAAATCATCGGGAAGTTATTCCAGAAAATGGCGCCACGCTAAAACACCTCTTGCCGAAATTTAAAAATTGGGAATTGCTTTGCCTTTTTGCCCTACTTGCTTAATTATGGCACACCTTCTACTTATAGGTAATAGCATGGTTTCAAGTGCAATTTGGATATAACATGCACGAGTGAGATTTTCAAAGACCTCGAAATAGCACGAGTCCGAAGGACGAGTGCTATTTGAGGTCTTTGAAAAACTCACGAGTGCATGTTTATCCAAATTTCACGAGAAACCATGCTATTACTTATTAATAATTTACATAAAAATGTTCGAGACAATTGTAGTTTTAACTTGCGCGTTTATAGCGAACATTCCACTGGTAAAGTTTTTCCTGGCTTTGTTATATCACATTATGCAACGCTAACAGCTTGAAAATTCCATCTAACTATGTAATTTTTGTTAGTCTTGTTTAAGGTAATTGCTTTTCCATTTAAAAATAAAGATAAAAGCTATATTTTCCACGCGAAGGCAACTTTTACTTTGTGTAGCGCGGCGCCATGTTTGTTTTGTTTGGAAGCAATCTGTGACCGTTACTTCTTTAAACTATAAATTTCTTTAAACTGATTGGTTGATTTAATCATCACAATGTTTTTCCACCAATCAGATCAGTTTGTTACAGATTTTTGCACTGTGATTACAGAAAATTGCACTGTGATTACAAAAAATTGCACTGTGATTACAGAAAATTGCACTGTGATTACAGAAAATTGCACTGCTGTTTGGGATTAACTGCACTGAAATCAACCAATCACAGTCGAGTAATATCTTTATGTATATTATTAACCAAGAAATAACTCTTTTTAGGTTAATTAATATTCCTGGCTAAATTTCTTGGTTATTTCGACCTTAATTTTCCTATAATCCGGTTAATTTGACCAATAATTACTGCATGATTAAAGTAAGTAGACCATGCTAGGCGGATAAATAACAACCTCGATCCCACTGTTCTCGGGTGTGAAGGTTCTGATGCACGCGTTGGGACCCTGGCAAACTCTGATCCCGCGACGTCAAAAATCTTGAAGATTACGTAATTTGTAAATTTATGATCCGGGGGGCGATGGTTACTGTCTGAATCGAAATGAAATCGGTCGATAACTTATTTTGGACACTGCTGGCAGCACTGAAATCGGTCGGTAATCGTCAAGTGATCATGACTTATATACATATGTACCACTTTTGCTATTTTCGAAGTTCAGGGAAGTAAGACGCCTCGATTAATAAATTAAAAATATTATCTAAAGTCATTTAAAATTGACATGAATCCTTTGATACATAAATTGTAGTCTAATGGCAATAATTTATTATGATTGACAGGAATCCTTTAATAGATTTCCAATGTCATTTAATATTGACAGGAATCCTTTGATACATAAATTATAGCCTAATGGACTCATTATTGGATAAAAAGACAACAGGTTTCATTAAGAAATTAACCTGACTGGCAAGGGGTGTAGATAAAGGCGGATGGACGGCGGACGACGGACGACGGATGGCGGACGACGGACGACGGATGGCGGACGGCGGAGCATTTTATAAACACATGATTACTACCAGATTACTTACTGATTATAAAACCCTAAATTAAAGTATACCAGCCTTAATTCTGTGAAATGAATATGATTTCACACGTTCCAATTTTTAGCAATGGAATTATTTAATCAGCATTCAATGATTCAATACGTATGTATGATAGGCTATACGCCGTCTTTCTCGGGAAACTTTTGGAAAATTGTAAAAAAGCGCCTTAGTTTTGGAGGTTCTGTTAGGCAGATCATAGACAATCCAAAAGACATGGATTAGACGGCCAGCCAAGCTCAATAAAAGTGTCTCTAAAATGCCATCGATGGCATTTTTTGTTACAAGCTGGCAACTGGCGTTTTCGTATAGCTTAGACACTGGAGAACGTTTGATAGGCTGCCACCTCTGATATTGGCTTTAGTGAAAATTTTTGAGAATTAATCAGAAAACTTTGCCTATTAAAATTGCTATACTCACTAAACTGTGAAATTTGAAACCAACTTTCAGCAAAAATCACCTATATAATCAGAAAGTTCGGGAAAAAGTAGATATAGAACATTTAAGTGAGAAGTGTGAATTTATAACCCTGTTTTGAGTTACAGGAGCTTAAAGTTGCTAAAAAACAGCTTTTGTGACGTCATTCACCGCATTTTACCTATTTTTAACTATTCATAACTCGAATTTGGCTAAATAAATCGTATTACTCGTTTAAATGTCTTATATATACTTTTTTATGCTCTTTCTAACGATATAAACGATGCTAATTTTAGTGAACTTCAAATTTCACATTTTTTTTGGAGTATTATAATTTAATAGGCAAACTTTTCAAATGCTTAAAATTTTCTCTTCGTTCGTTAAAATCAGAGGTGGCAACATATCAAGCGTGACTCGACAGTGTCTAAGCTATAAGAAAACGCTTGTTGTTTGCTTGTAACAAAAAATGCCATCGACAGTCATATTTTGATCGGCTGGATGGCCGTCTAAACTGGAAACTCCTAATGTTTTGTGCGTGCCATCCGTGATGCTTGCGTGACGCTTGCGCATGTGTCATGTGACTTGAACGGTTGTTGCTTCGAAAGCGAATAAACGTATATTGATGTATTGTGGATCGGTACTTGTCTGCTGTTTTACAGATCTTTATACTGGAAGATTGTTTAAATAATCTACACTGAAAAAGGCAGTTAGGTATCACATGCATTGTGTGTAAAGTTTATAAAACGGATCTGCTTATCCAGAGACGAGTGCAAAGAATTTTCGAGCTTGTTCGAAAATTTTGATTTCCAACTTGGGGTGGACTTTCAGGCACAATTCAGGCTTGTTTGCGTATTTTAGTTTTCTTTAATTAAGTTTACGTGTATTTATTCAGTTTTGCTTGACTGCAATTACGTTATAAATTGATTGCAATTACCTTTTCGAATCGAAGTTTTCCTTGTTCTGCAAATTTGAATTTGGCAATTTCCGTTTACCTTCCATTTTATTGACAACAAGTTATTTCTTTCTCGAAAACCCTTTTTGGTAAGGAATCTATTATTAAAAAGAAATGAAAGGAAGGTTTCAGTTATTTTTAGCGGTGAGTTTTGTATGTTTAACCCAGAAGAGCTTTCTCAAACAGCGGTTGTTCAATAGTTTTTCACTTTTTCACTTTTTTGTTCAAAAGTAGAGCAATACTTTGAACTTTCGACAATGCCGACAAGAATGCCAATGGCGACTTTTTACCGTCAAAAATATTACGCAATAATTAAAAGGTGGTTTTTGGCGTTATTTGAACAAATATAAGTTTAAATTAAAAACTGCATAAATGCTTCCACAGGTCTATATTTGGTTTAAATATGTGAATTGCAAACTCTAAACTTTATTTAAACTATAGTTACCGGGTTAGAAGTGAGCGTAAACTGTGACAAGAACAATGGCGACTTTTTTACAGTCAAACACATTACGCAAGCGTTCAAAGAAGGTTTTTGGCTTTGTTTGACCCAATATAAGTTTAAAAACCAGATAAGTGGATCCACAGTTCTATTTTTGTTCAAAATAATTATGTAAATTACAAATCCTGAACGTTATTTAAACTATATATATAGGCTATACAGTTACTTGAGCAGTGACCACTTAGTTTATTGTATGGTCTATCTGATGTTATGATGTAACTCCATCTATCTTTTCCATTCCCTTGTTCACGTCCTTCCCGACTGGAACGACTTCCACGATGAGTGGCCCTGTCGGAAAAATTGGCTTGGAGATTAATAATGATAGGAAT
The DNA here is from genome assembly GCA_902702795.2 of Paramuricea clavata. Lineage (NCBI taxonomy): Eukaryota > Metazoa > Cnidaria > Anthozoa > Malacalcyonacea > Plexauridae > Paramuricea > Paramuricea clavata. Next base: position 26,526 of record CACRXK020004983.1, read on the forward strand.
TAGTGAAGAACTGTTGAAGAAGAATTAATGAAGAACTCGGAGTAGGACGTGTATTTTTGTGCTCTGCTAAATGTGTGGCCAAGGTGAAACACTATACCAAAGGAGTTCAGAATTATATAAACTAAGAACTATCGGAATGTCGTCGAATTTAAAATTGTCCTGCAGGACTGGCGACCTTGGAAGTTTAAAAACGTTCCTATAGAAGATAATCTTAAATTACAAGGAACTTGGTCATCACCGGCAGGTGAAAAGAAAGTAGTTGTGACGGAGAATCTTAAGATTCTATGGCTTATAAGAATAAGAAGTTTCTTACAATCGAAGGAGAAGATGCAAACAAGATTAATAAACATTTGACCGGTACTATATGTACTAGTAATGATGTAGATTATGGAAATACACTCGGGAACAAAGCGACGAATGCCGTGAACTCTAGCGATAAAACCCCGGCCGAGAATCATCATTCTTCGGTTTGTGTATGTTCGGAATTGTCCCCGGAATTGGAAGGCTTGAAATTGGATTTAGTTGTCTTGGAGTCGAAGTTTGGCCATAAAATCCAGGCTATTGAGGAAAACTTCTACGTATGAATGAATACCAAACGGGGGAGTAAAAAAATTATGGTAATTCTACTGAGAATGCATTAACGACAGCGGAAGCAATGCGAATTAAGAGTTGATGAGTATGTTCATTTCAATAAAAATGCCTCAAAATTAACTGAAAGCACTGACGACATCATAGGCGGTTCTGTTGAAGCGTTAAAGTTACAGGACACCCTTTTTGGCGTTTTGCGGAAAATCGCTATACTGCGCGCTCAAAAGCAGTCTGATTTTCATCAAATTTTCACCAAATGTTAGCCAGTGCATAGAAAATATGGTAAAGTTGTAAAATTCACAAACAATGAAATAATGTAAGAATTATTCAGGAAAATCTTAAATCGCGGTACCGTTCCTTTATGAAAATATCATTTTTATACAGTAAAATATTTGTTCTAAAAAATCTTTGACGACTGCAATATATTTCAGAATCGTTTGAGTGAATTACTTCTTATTATTAATATATCCAAAATTGTATTATAAAGATTAATGCCCAGCATAACGTACGAAAGAGAGCCATACAGACAAAAATATAGAAATAAAATTTATTTAGAAGTACTAACGTTTCGTCTTTAACCTAAGACATCTTCAGAGTAAATGAATATAGTATGACAATAAGTTACAAATATGAATAAATTATTTACAATATCAAATTACAAGGTGATGAGGTAATAGGAATGCAGAGGGGGGGGGGTTAAGGAGAGACGTCAGAGGAGTGAGAGAGGAATGGAGCTACCTTGCTGATTTAAAGTAGGTTTGAGCTTTGAGATGAGAAGACTTTCACGGACGAGAAGTTCATCTGGAGAGGAACATGATGATAGGATCTTAAAATCATCAAGAGAAGCAGTATGACCTGAGTGGCTCAGATGGGAAAAGACGCTCGTCAGTTGAGGACTGCTACTCGTCTTACCAGTTAAGGCAGAAATACCCAGGTGTTCAGAGACTCGTGTATGTAGATGGCGGACCGTTTGGCCCACATACGACGCGGAACAGCATCGACACTTAAAAGAATAAACTACACAAGACCTCAAAGCATCAGGAATTTTGTCCTTAAACATGAAGAAATTGGACAAACGTAGAGTGGGACGAAAAACGATTCTGATGTTTATATGTGGGAAGGCTACAAAGCAAAGGCGTTGAATTTGGGTACGGATTTGGAGAGAGTGTGTTCCGGTATATGGAAGACAAAAGTATACCACTTTCTTAGATACAGAATGGATTAATTCCTTGGGTTGAAGGGTTTTATCAAGAAAGAGTCGAACACAACGATCGAAAAAACGAGTAGGATAACCGTTCTGGTTGAGGACTTTTCTATAAAACTCAATCTGAGCATGGAATTAATTCTCATAGTTAGACCAAATATTGAAAAAGCGGTGTAATAGTGAATATATTAAACCACGTTTAAATTGTAGAGGAGTGAAGCTATGGAAATTAGTTAAAAGCCCTGTGAATGTAGGTTTACGATAAACAGAGGTTTCAAAGTGACCATTAGTTCGTGTGATAGTAATGTCAAGGAAGGAAAGTTGACAATTGGATTCAACTTCACACGTAAAGTTAATGTTAGGATGTTGGCTATTGAGATATGCAAGAAAAAGAGGAATATGGTCCCTAGAACGGAATAGAAGGAAGGTATCGTCTACATATCGGCGATATAGTAAAGGCTTAAAATTGGTAGGGCAATTATTAAGCCAAATGGTTTCATGAAAAGATAAAAAAATGTTAGCAAATAGAGGCCCAAGGCCTCTATATTATGGTTATTCTTATAAGATTGCCAAGTTCTTTGTTCCCATTCTAAGTCCTATTTGCTCTAGCCCCTTCATGGTTCGTGATTCTTTCTCCTTTGTGCAGGAATTGTTAAGTCTAGACTTTAATTCCGATAACCTTGCCATTATTCTTATAAGATTGCCAAGTTCTTTGTTCCCATTCTAAGTCCTATTTGCTCTAGCCCCTTCATGGTTCGTGATTCTTTCTCCTTTGTGCAGGAATTGTTAAGTCTAGACTTTAATTCCGATAACCTTGCCATGGCTAGCTTTGATGTCACGTCCTTGTTTACTAATATCCCACTGGACGAAACCATTGAAATAATTGCCGATCGCTTGTTTTCGAATGCCATCCGTTTTCATGATCTCACTCGCTCTGAATTCAAACAACTTTTGAATTGTGCTGTCAAAAACTGCCATTTCTTGTTCAATGGTTCCCTATATCAACAGGTAGACGGCGTAGCAATGGGCTCTCCTCTTGGGCCTCTATTTGCTAACATTTTTTTATCTTTTCATGAAACCATTTGGCTTAATAATTGCCCTACCAATTTTAAGCCTTTACTATATCGCCGATATGTAGACGATACCTTCCTTCTATTCCGTTCTAGGGACCATATTCCTCCTTTTTCTTGCATATCTCAATCGCCAACATCCTAACATTAACTTTACGTGTGAAGTTGAATCCAATTGTCAACTTTCCTTCCTTGACATTACTATCACACGAACTAATGGTCACTTTGAAACCTCTGTTTATCGTAAACCTACATTCACAGGGCT
>CACRXK020004984.1:9819-29651 GCA_902702795.2 Paramuricea clavata
TTTGGCGTAAGAATATCACACGCTTTGGCGTATAAAATTAAGGTAGAAAACAGTCGGCGGAAATATTCGGCGTGTGAATTACGAACTTTCCAGTATGGGATACGATGATACATCATATCACTGAAAAATATACTGAAATATACCCTGCCCAGTCTTTTTATAATAACACGCCACTAAAATGATTACGTCATAACTTTCACTTCGTATCATCGTGTCACGAAAATAAATAAATCTATATAATCTAGCCGTTGCACAATGCGGAAAAAATAGCCTTGCAAAGTTTGTCTACTTTTGTATTGCGTGCGGAAATTGCTACCATTTTCGGCCCAAATGTGGTAGCAATTTCTGCACGCAATACAAAAGTAGACCGCATTTTACAACATTTCGCAACCAAACTTTAAAATTAGTCTATAATGGGAATTGCCTATTCTACTAGTACGGCCGCGTTACCACTACCTCTCGTTGGCTAAGGGAGCGGTCATTATTTATGGCGGGGGGTGGCACCGAAGAAAAAAAGGTTGGGTAAACAACATTTCGAGTGAGTAAAAGGTTGGGTAAATGAAAAACAAAACAACTCAAGGGTTGGGTAATAAAAAATTATTGTCATTTCCAAAGCATGACTCACTGAAATATTGGAGACTAAAAAGCATATGTAAATACAATATGTGAATCAATCAGAGTCACTATCTGTCATTTTCCGATTTGTTGGGAGACAAATGCATGGTCTCTCCAATTTAGAAACTACATGTGCAGACAATATGAAACTTTAGACGGCAGAACATTTCACAATCCGTTGTCAAACTCATGTCACAGAAGTGGTAAAGGACATGGTGACAACTGAATGGTATCCTTTTGTAAAGTTTTTGGCCAGGGGTGGGTATTTATTTTTTAATTGATATTTGAGGTTGGGTAATCAAATTTTTGACTTTTTGGTAGTTGGGTCAGCAAAATTTTTCCCACGAAAAACATTTCTCTTCGGTACCACCCCCCACCATAAATAATGACCGGTCCCTAATGGGTGATTCCAGCAAAAGACTAAATTTTGATCAAGGCAAGAAAATCCAACAATACAGCTAGAAAGAGCGTCTTAGAATGAGTAAAACTGCAAAGATCGGTTGCTAAATGTTGTAAAATGAAGAAAATATAGCCCTGTGAAGTTCGCAAATCTTGTATATATTTGTATTACGCGCGGTAAAAATAACAACTTTCGGCTCAAAAATGGTTATTTTTCCCGCGAAGGAAAATTTGTGTCGGTCAAACCTACAAAATTAGAAAATTTCTGTGGAAAATTTTCCGGAGTGGAAATGGGCTTACAGTTATTTGACGAAACTTTGGCCGCGCCAGTTGCGAGGTTGGTTAGGAATTTGGGAACTATAAACGCGAGATCATCAAGTTGATTGGAAACCAATTAAATTCGGAAGTTTCGCATCAAATTATCGAAATTCGTTACGAAATTCCGAACCAAATTCGCAAGCAAGTTCGCAAATTGCAAACGATTTTGGAAGTAAATTTTAAAAACTAAACTTACTTTATTAAACTATTATAATTTTAAACCTGATATTATCATTGTTATAAATTTATTTATTAGTTTTTAAAATTTACCGCCAAAATCGTTTACAATTTGCGAACTTGCTTGCGAGTTTGGTTCGGAATTTCATAACGAATTTCGATAATTTGATGCGAAACTTCCGAATTTGATTGGCCGGTTTCCAATCAACTTGATGATCTCGTGCTTATAGTTCCCAAATTCCCAACCAACCTCGCAACTGGCGTGGCCAAGTTTCGTGAAATCAACTGTAAGAACTAAAATGCAAAGCTACCTTGTCCAGCCCTTGGTGGATCACCATGTACCCCTCTCCCCGTCAACTGTACGGCAAACTCCGCTGATTGTCGCTTCGTTTTGGGGGAACGATTCTCCGGGTGTAACATCACCGGTCGGCTTACGGGCTGTGTCGGAACATTGCCTCCTGTAGTGACGACCTTGACTGGGCCCGATGATGGCGAGCTTATGTCATTGAGATGTTCTTGCGAGTGAGATCCAGGCATGCGCGGGTATTTCACAATCTGCAAGGACAGAATATCTTGACTTAATACTTTTTGTTTGTGGAAACACCACGTAAATTATTTTCTTATTTTCTTGTTTAGATGTCCGTGTTGAGAGATGTCTGTATTAGAGAGGTGTTTGTATTAGAGAGGTGTCAGTATTAGAGAGATGTCTGTATTAGAGAGGTGTCTGTATTAGAGAGGTGTCAGTATTAGAGAGGTGTCAGTATTAGAGAGGTGTCAGTATTAGAGAGGTGTCAGTATTAGAGAGGTGTCAGTATTAGAGAGGTGTATGTATTAGAGAGGTGTCTGTATTAGAGAGATGTCAGTATTAGAGAGGTGTCTGTATTAGAGAGGTGTATGTATTAGAGAGGTATCCGTATTAGAAATATGTCCTTATTGGAGAGGTGTCTGTATTAGAGAGGTGTTCTGTATTAGAGAGGTATCTGTATTAGAGAGGTTTCTGTATTAGAGAGGTTTCTGTATTAGAGAGGTTTCTGTATTAGAGAGGTTTCTGTATTAGAGAGGTTTCTGTATTAGAGAGGTTTCTGTATTAGAGAGGTGTCTGCATTTGAGAGGTGTCTGTATTTGAGAGGTGTCTGTATTAGAGAGGTGTCTGTATTAGAGAGGTGTCTGTATTAGAGAGGTGTCTGTATTAGAGAGGTGTTTGTATTAGAGAGGTGTTTGTATTAGAAAGGTGTCTGTATTAGAGAGGTGTCTGTATTAGAGAGGTGTCTGTATTAGAGAGGTGTCTGTATTAGAGAGGTGTCTGTATTAGAGAGGTGTCTGTATTAGAGAGGTGTCTGTATTAGAGAGGTGTCTGTATTAGAGAGGTGTCTGTATTAGAGAGGTGTCTGTATTAGAGAGGTGTCTGTATTAGAGAGGTGTCTGTATTAGAGAGGTGTCTGTATTAGAGAGGTGTCTGTATTAGAGAGGTGTCTGTATTAGAGAGGTGTCTGTATTAGAGAGATGTCTGTATTAGAGAGGTGTCTGTATTAGAGAGGTGTCTGTATTAGAGAGGTGTCTGTATTAGAGAGGTGGCTGTATTAGAGAGGTGTCTGTATTAGAGAGGTGTCTGTATTAGAGAGGTGTCTGTATTAGAGAGGTGTCTGTATTTGAGAGGTGTCTGTATTAGAGAGGTGTCTGTATTAGAGAGGTGTCTGTATTTGAGAGGTTTCTGTATTAGAGAGATGTCTGTATTAGAGAGGTGTCTGTATTAGAGAGGTGTCTGTATTAGAGAGGTGTCTGTATTAGAGAGATGTCTGTATTAGAGAGGTGTTTGTATTAGAGAGGTGTCTGTATTAGAAAGGTGTCTGTATTAGAGAGGTGTCTGTATTAGAGAGGTGTCTGTATTAGAGAGGTGTCTGTATTAGAGAGGTGTCTGTATTTGAGAGGTGTCTGTATTAGAGAGGTGTCTGTATTTGAGAGGTTTCTGTATTAGAGAGGTGTCTGTATTAGAGAGGTGTTTGTATTAGAGAGGTGTCTGTATTAGAAAGGTTTTTGTATTGGAGAGGTGGCTGTATTAGAGAGGTGTCTGTATTAGAGAGGTGTCTGTATTAGAGAGGTGTCTGTATTAGAGAGGTGTCTGTATTAGAGAGGTGTCTGTATTAGAGAGGTATCAGTATTAGAGAGGTGTCTGTATTAAAGAGGTGTCAGTATTAGAGAGGCATCAGTATTAGAGAGGTGTCTGTATTAGACAGGTGTCAGTATTAGAGAGGTGTCAGTATTAGAGAAGTGTCTGTATTAGAGAGGTGTCTGTATTAGAGAGGTGTCTGTATTAGAGAAGAGTCTGTATTAGAGAGGAGTCTGTATTAGAGAGGTGTCTGTATTAGAGAGGTGTGTCTGTGTTAGAGAGGTGTCTGTATTAGAGAGGTGTCTGTATTAGAGAGGTGTCTGTATTAGAGAGGTGTCTGTATTAGAGAGGTGTCTGTATTAGAGAGGTGTCTGTATTAGAGGTGTGTCTGTGTTAGAGAGGTGTCTGTATTAGAGAGGTGTCTGTATCAGAGAGGTGTCTGTATTAGAGGTGTGTCACACCTCTCTAACAGACATCTCTCTAATACAGACACCTCGAGGTGTGTCTGTGTTGGAGAGGTTGTATTAGAGGTGTGTCTGTATTAGAGAGGTGTCTGTATTAGAGAGGTGTCTGTATTAGAGGTGTGTCTGTGTTAGAGAGGTGTCTGTATTAGAGAGACACACCTCTCTAACAGACATCTCTCTAATACAGACATACTGGACGGGTATCCTATTTAGAAGTAATATTCTCTGACTCTTAACTTACCCTGTGAAACGATTTAGGCTGCCAATGAGTTTTTGAACATCTGGATAAAGATCTTTTGATTTTGAAGTGGGTTCTGATATATACGCACTAACAGATGGATTATTTTCAAAAAATTCTTCCAAGACCTATAGCAGAAAAAAATTGTTAAAATTAAAACACTTTTTCAAATTAAATAATTAAAAATAAAACAGTGTTCAAATTTTGCTTCAACATGCTCAAAACATTCTGAAAGTGCTCAAAACATTCTGAAAATGCTGAAAACATTTTCTTTCGTCAAAAGAAAGACTTTCAACTCATCAAACATGTTTACAAAGTTTGAACAATGGAGGGGGGGGGGGGGGGGGGCACAGGGCACCACACTGGTTTCCAGATACTTTTTCAAAAATTTAATGTTTGGTTCAAACTACTCCATTAACTACATTGTGAAAATGCTCAAAAACATTTTCTAACATCAAAACAATCATTTTCAATTCATGAAAACATGTTTTTGTCTAAAGGTCCCCCTTTCGCCTTGTTGTCCCCCCTTAAATTTCAGAGTCATTTTTGAAAAATTAAATAATATACCCCAAATTGTTGCAGATTTTTAAATCAGTCAATCTCAAACTGAAGCTCAGCCAATCCTTAGGCAGGGTGCAATAATTCAAATTTTTTAGTGGTACCTAAGGCCAAATAAAAATAATAGTTGGTTTCAGGTTTCCAACCGACCTGTCAAATATATGACCGACCATAAACATTTTATTGACATTTCCCAGTAGAGATCATCTTTTCGTTAATATCAGAATATATAAATAGTCATCAGACTCATTTGCTACAAATTATTTTGTTTGCTCATAAATTAATCATTATCTAGTCATGTTAATCCTTGATGCGTTTGTTTCTCGCAAAACACGTGTAGCTCGCGGGTGATCCCGCGTGGCACGTCTGATTATGCGTGACAGTTACTCATAAACAACTTATATTTATGGCATTTATTGCATACTTGAGATAAAATATTTTTTTAAATAAAATGCTTTTCCGACCTACCTACCCATATAAAACATGGCTGTGAAACCTGAAACCAACTATTATTTTTATTTGGCCTAACTGGTACTCTGACTGATCGTATAGTTGTACCCGACTGATTATTGCAGCATACTTGAGCTGGTACAAACTTAAGATTCAAGGTGTACTTATTCTTTAGAATGTTAGAATGAAGTATATAATGTATATGTTTCTGAAAGGTATGAAACCAGTGGTGTAACTTTACTTTTTTCACCACTTGTCAGGGCAAGTTGGACATGAAAATTAGTTGCCCTCAATAAAATTCACTTGCCATCAGACAATGGCCACTGGGGTATCTAGGTAGGGGGTATAAATTAAGGGAACAACATGTCGACCCGTTCTTCCACTGCTCTATATGGCTATGTTATACTGCCTCACATCTAGCTTTGGCCCACATAAAACAAAATTTGAATCATGAGTACATGCACTATAAAAAAATTATCCAACAATGAAAACATATAGTTTCATGAAAACATTTGGTTTCATGGAAATATATCTGTTTTGTCAGTTTTGGGTTTTTCTGAAAGATTGGTAGCCTGTGTACAAACTTATTATGCTGTAATACAGTGAAAATTTGTGGCATTGCTTGTTGACCCCCAGCTGTGCTACCTAAGCACAGGGATGGATCCAGTTGTGTCGATCATGTGCGCCCGCGCATCAACTACTGTATTTGAATTGTAATTATTGTTCACAGTTCACTTATCATCATGTTATTACTCAAATTACTGTATCTCATTTTGTCTTTTTTGCTTTATCATAAAAAATAGCACCCCCCTGCACCCCCTCTGGCCAGGGCTAGCGTGTGCCCCCAGTAAATCCATCCCTGCCCAACCAATGCCACAAATCTTCACAGACTGTAATTACAGCACAATACAGTCTCTAGACTTCGTGTGGTTAACCCATTAAGCTGCAGAGCTTCCCCATTGACAAGTAAAATCGTCTGGCGTTAGACAAGTAGGAAAAAAGTAGGGCGCATTGGGGTGCATTGCGGCTCAATGGGTTAACTAGAGACATTGTCATATTTTCTGGTTAACCCATTAAGCTGCAGAGCTTCCCCATTGACAAGTAAAATAGTCTGGCGTTAGACAAGTAAAAAAAAAGAAGGGCACACTGGGTTAATCAATAAATCACATCATCCTAGCAGCAATCGTTTTTAAATTTGTTTAGACTGCATTATATCTAAGTTATCATACGAGGGGTGAGGCGATATCAGTTTTATTGCTTGAGGGATAATATCATAAATGTCACAATTAATGAGCACAGCAAACGAGGGACATATGGTATTGTCCTGAAAGCGATAAAACTGATATCACCTCATCCCAAGTATGATACCCTGTTTATTATATACTTGTGCCTTTATCAGAATCAATTAGAATATTAATCATTGCTTATAGCAGAACAAAAAGCATTATCAGTAACAAAAAGCGATATCAGTAACAACAAGCGATATCAGTGACAAATTGTTTTTATGTCAATAGCCCTGATAAAGGCACAAGTATGTGATAAATATAGGTTATCATATAAGGGATGAGGTGATATCAGTTTTATCGCTCGAGGGATGATATCACAATTGTCATGAGCGAGCGCAGCGAGTGAGGGACAATTGTGATATCGTCCCGAGAGCGATAAAACTGATATCACCGAATCCCGAGTACGATAACCTATTTATTATATACTTGTACCTTTATCAGGGTAAACACCCAAAAGTTTTGATTTTTGAAAAAATAGTATCATTTTAGAATTCAAAACAATTCATCATCTACTGAACAAATATGATTTTAGAAAATAAATAGACCATTCATATAAATAATATACAATTTAAGTCTTTCATTTTGTATTATCGTTCTTGTTTTCTTCGATAAACTCTCGACATCAACCAACACGAACCTCGAATCGGCCATCTTTGTTTTGACAAGGCGCGAAATTTAGCGGGACAAAAAACGATATCCGGGACAAAAAACGATATCCGGGACGATATCGTTTTTATGTCCCGCTGCTTCCTAGCTGATAAAGGTACAAGTATGTGATAAAGGAATTTATCGGGTCCACAAAACACACTGTTTCCCTCGGTCTCAGTAAATAAGTGATAATTATTATATATCAATAGTCAAAGTCGCATTTTTCTAGTGTTTTATTGGTTGAGAGCTTATCATATGAGAATGACGAAATTAGGCTGTCTCCCTCGCAACAGCGCAAGAGGGAGATAATACGTTATCGACCGGCAAATAACAAAAAAAATCATGTGCACCATCACATGAAGATGCAACCTTTGGACATGCATGGTTCGTAATTATAACTTTCGCTTTAAGTAACTGCAGTGTAGCCAGTGTTTAATATAACGTTTTAACAATAAAATATTTCATGTATTTACATTCATTTGTTCTTTAATTTGTTGTTTCTTTGACTATTGATATATAATAAAACACTTATTTACCGAGACCTTGGGAAAGCAGTGTGTTTTGTGGACCCTCGACCGTCGATCACACTGTTTCCCTCGGTCTCAGTAAATAAGTGATAAATATTCCCACCATAAACAAGTATGATTTAATACCATAAACAAGCTTTCACTGAAGTAAACAACGACTGATACAGATGTTTATAATTATTATATATGGCGAAAATCATTTTTAAAGCTTTAAAAACTTACCCTTTCTAATTTGTAGGCTACAAGCGGCTTTAAAAGATGCCAAGGAAATCTACAATATAAAGAGAAACAAGTTTAAAATTGATGCCTTTTTGATAAATAGAGATTAGCATCACTAATATATTTACAGTACAACGTGAAACACGTGTGATTTGATAGTGTGAAAAATAATGTTAAATCTTTAAAATATATACAAAACATATAGCCTAGATTATTATAAAAGATAAATTGTAGCTTTATAGCTATCTACGATGTCCTAGGTTCAGTATTTTTTGTGAAATATAGTTAGGAATACACACGGAAATCAGACTTTTAAAAATATCAACAAAAATTTGTAAAAATATATCATACTCTGTTCTGCCGGTTTTCGCTATATGTGAAAGCAATTCATCCAGTACTGGCCCGACCTTTTTGTCCTTGGCTGTCTCGAAATCTAGGATAGAACCCAAACATCTTACAGTTAGAAAAATATAAAAATAATTTGTACAAGAACACATCGTATATGACAGTGACAAATCTTACACACACTAAGAAAATTTTGGCAGCCAAATAAACACTTTTAACTGTTGGACATACCGTTCAAACATTGTAAAATCGTTTCTGGGTTATCCATTCTTTCGTGTAGTAGAGAAATCCAGCGTGATTTCGTCGAAAATAAAGAAAATTTTCATCTCAAAGTGTTCATTATAAAATACAACCTTCGCACCACGGGAGACATATTGTCATGTTCCACGCCTAACCTGCGAACGGGCAGGAGATTGCACCATCACCCATGACGTCAGGATTGCGCCTGCGCACTGAGCTATATCCTTTTGGCGGGAATTTCTATTGGGTATAAATAGCCGAGCGGAATTAGTATTTAGTACCCTCACCCCGGGATATATTTTTTTTTTTAATTAATATTTAATTTCAGGAAGCTTTCTCACAAAGTGATTTTCAGAAAGGTTCTGAACTAAATAAACTATTATACAAGAAAGACATGCATATACTACATAAGGGACCGGTCATTATTTATGGTGGGGGGTGGCACCGAAGAGAAATGTTTTTCGTGGCAAAAATTTTGCTGACCCAACCATTAAAAAGACAAAAATTTGATTACCCAACCTCAAATATCAATTAAAAAATAATTACCCACCCTGGCAAAAACGTTACAAAAGGATACCATTCAGTTGTCACACATGTCCTTTACCACTTCTGTGACATGAGTTTGATAACTGCTTGTGCAATTTTCTGCAGTCTAAAGTTTCATGTTGTCTGCACATGTACTTTCTTTGGAGACACCATTTGTTTTGTCAAAATGATCAAGATAGTGACTCTGATTGATTCATATATTGTATTGACAAATGAATGTTGACATTGCTTTTCAGTCAACAATATTTTGACAGTGAGTCATGTTTTTGAAATAACAATAATTTTTTATCACCCAACCCTTGAGTTGTTTTGTTTTTCATTTACCCAACCTTTTACTCACTCAAAATTTTGTTTACCCAACCTTTTTCTCTTCGGTGCCACCCCCCACCATAAATAATGACCGGTCCCTAACTATGAAAAATATTAAAAAATTATACGAGGGAAAGTTCAAAGATTGCTAAAAAGTTTCTCTTAAATGTAGAAATACTAGTAGATAGTTTTATCTTTCTGTCCAAGTTGTTCCAGTCTGTTATGGCCTGATAAGCGAGTCTTTGCTTTCCCCAATTCCTTGACACTTTAGGTGGCCTTAAATTGTCCTTATATCGCGTATTGTAGTTGTGTATTTCTCTGTTCGCTAGAAGTTCAAATCCATGTGAAGTATGATTATTTAGACACTTAAAAACAAATAAACATCTATGATACAATCTGCGTTGTTCAAGAGTGGTCCAGCCTAAAGTGTTTAACGCGTCTGTTGCCGATGAAAAATATGGTGTATCTAAAACAATCTTGGCGGCTTTGTTCTGGAGTATCTGAAGATTGTTCATTACAGTAACACTGTATTATTTTTGTCTCCCCATATAACATCCGCATAGTCAAAGATTGGGAGTACGAGACTGTTATAAAAAAGGATTCGTGCATTAAATGGTAGCAGGTGTTTAATCCTACGAAGTACACCTAGGCGTTGATTGACTTTAGCGGAAATGCGATCTATATGTTCTGACCACTAGTTGGCTGTGATGGTGACTCCTAAATACTTGAAATTGCTGGCGTTGGAGACTTCAGTATTGTTGACAGAGACAGATATCGAAGATATATTACATAACTTCCTATCACTGCCTATAATCATTGATCGAGTTTTATTTAAATTCAGTGTCAGCTTATTCTCATTTAACCAAATCGCTAAGGGACCGGTCATTATTTAAGGCGGGGGGTGGCACCGAAGAGAAAAGGGTTGGGTAAACAAACTTTTGAGTAAGTAAAAGGTTGGGTAAATGAAAAACAAAACAACTCAAAGGTTGGGTAATAAAAAATTATTGTCATTTCCAAAGTATGACTCACTTAAATATTGGAGACTGAAAAGCAATGTCAACAGTCATATGTAAATACAATATGTGAATCAATCAGAGTCACTCTCTAGCTTGTATATCTTGATCATTTTCCGATTTGTTGGGAGACAAATGGTGTCTCCAAAGAAAGTACATGTGCAGATAACATGAAACTTTAGACTGCAGAAAATTGCACAAGCCGTTATCAAACTCGTGTCACAGAAGTGGTACAGGACATGTGCACAGAACTGAATGGTATCCTTTTCTAAAGGTTTTGGCCAGGGGTGGGTATTTATTTTCTAATTGATATTTGAGGTTGGGTAATCAAATTTTTGACTTTCTAATGGTTGGGTCAGCAAAATTTTCGACACGAAAAACATTTCTCTTCTGTGCCACCCCCCACCATAAATAATGACCGGTCCCTAACTTGAGTAAATCTTCATTAAGATTTTTTTTAAGATCATTGACATCTGAGGCGTAGCAATACAAGACTGTGTCGTCGGCATACAAGGAAACATTGCATTTATTGGTAATACTGGGCAGATCATTTATGTACACGAGAAAGAGAAGTGGGCCCAAAATGCTTCCCTGGGGTACTCCAAAAGTGACAGGAAGAGCGTCTGACATATTAAAACTATATATAGTTGTTATTGTTGTGTACACCGTGTAGTTTATGAAAATAAAAGTGGTGACTGATAAACTAGTTCTTTTTAAGTAAAAAGACAGGCGTTTATTAACATCTGAACAGACGAAAACTTATATACAGTAATTTCCAATTCAAAACTTTTAATTCGCAGGTGCAAAGAATTTTGAATAAATTAACATAAATAATAAAAATAGCCTGCGAGCAGGCTAAAAAAGTTACGTCATTTATATCAATAATTTCTTGCTACGAAGCACAATAACAAAATATGGCTGCAACAAAAAGTAACGAAAATCCTTCGGTTTACCGTCAAAATTCGTCAAAACACGGTGTTTTTGAGGACGATTTTCTTTATGGAGTCACAGTCGCTCAGTCGAGCATCGATTATCGTTTGGGTAAGCGGAAAAAGCGAGTTTCTACAAGATAAATATATTTTACATGTTTGGTACTTGATATTAATAATTGCGTTGTTTATAATGGGATGAAAGTAACGTTTCTCTATTGCAGATGTTGTCGTATTTTTTGCTTCTGAACGATAAATATAGTGTTTATCTGTTTAAAGATACATGTGTTTCTTCTACTACTGTAACAAAAATATTTTTGGTATTTTTTAACGGTGGAAAACGAAAGTCAATCTAAAGTCCCTGAATTAAAATACTAAGAATGTCTTTGTGCGGCACAAGTCACATATTTACACTAAGATATTGGGGGATAACATGGCAATTACAAAAAAATACATTAAAAAATAGGGGCTTGCAGATAGAATCCAGTTCAACCTGAAATCATGAACCCCAACCATAAATCTAGAGAATTATAACTGAGAAGGGAAAAAATAAACATTACATATTGTAAAATTTCCTAAAAGACAAACTGCCTTGGCAGGACTCGAACCCACAGGATCTGTGGGGATCTTCTATCATGATACAGCTGCATGCCATAACCGCTGAGCAATTAATGCAAAGCTTGTTGATTGCATCTGCAAAAAAAGTTTTATTATATCTGTGATACGAGTGCAGGTTTATAAATAGCCGACTGCCAGGCTGGTTCCTTCCTCTTACTGTAAATAATTAATTTTTATCATAGGATTCCTACGAAAGGTCTATGGCATCCTTTCTATGCAGTTGGGACTCACAATCATTGTTTCGGCTTTGTTTATGTTTATTGAACCAGTAAAAACCTTTGTTCAAGGCAGGTAAGGTCCGGATCGTTATCATAGCCATTCAGTACCATCACCGCCCCCTCTTGAAAACCATGACAAGTATCACTACCAATGCATCACCAATTCTACCATAATTAGTATCATCCCACTCATCATCACTGCTACCATCATCACCAACATCATCATCACTTTCAGCATCAACACTATAATCTCCACTACCATAGCAATTACCATTTGGCACAGACAGAATATACCATAATAAATCAATATACCACATTTAATTTTCTAGTCCATCGCTTCTCATTGTCTCTATGTTTCTATCCATTGGTCTTCTCATTGCATTGGCAATAAAAAGACGAGACAGTCCTGTCAACATGTATCTCCTTCTAGCTTTTGTAAGTTCAACAACTGAATCATTTTATTAATCAACCCGTTCACTGACCAAAATCATGAACGTCTCCTTTTATTATAATCTGACCGCACTTCATTGATATATGTAAAAATAAAAGTATTGTCAGGGGCTGTTGCCAGGAGACATTTTAGTATAATTTAACAGTACCTGTTTTCTATTTAGACATTGGCAGAATCCTATACTATCGGGACAGTCGGTAAGATGTGATCTTGTCAACTCATAACTTCTTATTCTTAACACCAAAACATTCGCCAGTACTCTCCCCTTAATGAGTGAATATTATTAGACACAGTAAAATAGTCTGGCATGAGACAGAATAAAATAACCTTAGGTGGTAAACAGAGTAAAATAAAGTAGGGTGTGTCAGGACACAGTGCAATGCAATATATATTGAACACATCAACATGCAGATAGAACCCATTCAGCACCAGCACTCTCCTCTTGAAAAGTAAAATTATGTGGCATTAGACAAAGTAAAATAATCCATACTGTGGGTGCACACCCCCCTAGCCCTGCTATTTTTCATGATAAAGCAAAAAAATAATAGAAATAAAATGAGATACTGTAATTTGAGTAAATGTCATAATAATATAGGGTGCATTGGGGCGCAGTGCAACTCAGTGGGTTAAACCATTTTGTGTTTTCTTTTTCAGTGACTTTGTACGATGTGCAGATTGTGATTGAGGCTTTTGTTCTCACCATTACGACAACAGTCGCTCTCACACTCTACACTTTCCAGAGCAAGAGAGATTTCAGTAGCTGGGGAGCTGCGTAAGTTCTGTTCTACCTTCAACAAGCAAAAGGCCCTTTTCCATTCATTGCAAAAAACAACTAGCAAGTTTGCTGTGTGCACATGATACATCTAATTAAAATAAACTGTCAAGTATTGTGATTGGGTGAAGTACAGTACTTTGCAGCGACCTTGCAAGTTCACTCTTGCCATCGATGAGTGGAAAAGAACCAAGTAATATGTTCCTGAAAATGTCATCCAGTGTGCTGTTACAATGCAAGGCATAACATTTTGCCTCCTGCATCTCAAACCCCAACCCAACAATTATTGGGCAACTTTCTGCTCATGGATAAAAATAATTTACTTTGATACTCTAGATTGTTTTCCACATTATGGATCCTGATTCTAGCTGGAATTTTGCAGGTAAATGTATTTTTATATTTCATTTATCAATTGGAAATTTCAGACATTTTGTTACCTGCCTTCAGAAACATCTTCAAAATGTTTCCTAAGAAATTCGGAAACATAATGTACTGGGTAGTTTGTTTCCTAAGTTTAATTTTGGTTTGCATGATAACAATGTTACCATCTTGAAATGGGAAATCTAAATGTAAGATCATAACCTTAAATATATTATGAAGAAAAACAGATAACATGTTGCAGCCTGGCTTGCAAGATTAACCCATGGAGTACCAGAGCTCTCCCCTTGACGAGTAAAATCACCTGGTGTTAGACAGAGTGAAATCATAAAGTAGGGTGCATCAGGACATATTGCCAGTATTGAAATAAATTATGAATTTTTGAGAAATATGGTTAGGAAACAAAAAAAATATTCTTCTGCAAGACCCTAGACCAGAGCTTTCAATTAAATTACATTGAATATCCTATTTTCTTGCAGTTATTCATTCAAAGTGAAATTGTGGAGCTGGCAATTGCAATTGGTGGTGCGGTATTATTTTCATTGTTCATCGTCTACGACACCCATATGCTCATGCATAAATTATCACCTGAGGAATACATCCTGGCATCGATCAACCTGTACCTTGACGTTCTAAATCTTTTCTTGGAGATTTTGAAAATACTTGATGCACTCAAGAGAAATTGATTCTGCAAAACATTTGTGGGTTACTGTACTCTTTGCTTTTACATAAAAAGCTGAACAGTCATATTATAGAACTATGTGTTTTTAGTTTAGATTGTGTTGCAGTTGTAGTACTGTGAAAAATGTTAAAATAAAAATTGTTCGTCTTGTGTGTAGATCATCAAAACTAAAATCAATGACGTGTAAGTTGTACAGCATATGAGCATATTATGTATGTACATATGTGTCATATATATTAAACTATTGACTACTTGCATTGCGCCCTACAGTACTTTATTATTTTACTATGTCTAAAGCTAGACTTGTCAAGGGGAGAGTGCTGGCCTGGTGTACAATGGGTTAAATGCAGACAAGTCTACATTTGAGAAATAATATCTATAGTGGCAGTAAAATCCACATTGTAATGTTTTTAATTGCACTTTATTTTATGCTCCCAATTTTGATTTTTGACATTACAAATACAAATTTAAGTTACCGGTGCTATCACCACTGAATAATGTTGAAAAATGATGTCATGATGCACTAAGAACAAGTATTTATTTAAATGATGCAATTGGGTTGTTTAGTGGACGCTCTGTAAACTTGTCTGATTTCTTGTACGTTGCAATTTGGGGAATAGCCTGGAAAAAAAAAATAGCTATCAAACTCTACTGCTATATTTGTAAAAGAGAAAAACATAAGTGTTATGTTCAAATACCTCAATTCTATCAGCAAAAGCCTAGAAAATGAATAGGAAAGACTATAATATTTGAAAAATGATCTTCATATGCAATGCACATGGTCCAGTATTACTACAGATTAAATAGATTATTAGTTCAGAGTGCCTGGAAAAATTTGCAATTTCATACAGTCAAGCTGGAAGCATTCATCTCATATCGAAATGGTGCAAAAAAATGCAATGAACAGTAAAGGCTATTGATGCAAAGTACATACCAATAATTTCTTGAAAGGTTCCATCAAAGTTTTGTCAAAGATTTTATGTTGATCGATCATTTCATACAGCATGAAATCAGGATAGGTCAACTGAAAATTTTTTTAAAAAAAAACATAAATTAGATTGTCACATTACAATCGAGACCATTATCATCATTTTGTCCTCGAGTAGTCTCACCTTGTCACCAGCAAGGTATGGTTTGTCACCAAGGAATTTTTCAAAACGTTCCAATTTATCTCCAACACTCTTTTTGTAGCCATCCACACGTTTATCCTTTGAAAACATAACAAAGATTGTTTAGTTTTCTCAGTACATTACAATTTACATGAGAACCAAGCTGTGGCCCCAAACTCTTGTTTCCAATGTGAAAACTGGAGTATATTATTTGGGCTCTCCTAAAGTACCAAATTTCGGCCTAATATGCACATATACAGTACTTAGTATAAAGACTTACAAATTCAGAACTATAGCAGACTGATGTAAATCCCTGGCGAAAGTCAACAATCTGTAAGGAAAAACACATTGGGGTGAATAGATTATGATGTACAATCCTATAACAATACTTCACACAATCATATAACTTCATACTCACACAATTTTCCATAATATCAACCACCGTTTTCTCCTCATCCGTTGTACCACCTTTTAATTAATGAATACAAAATATTGGCAAGGATCAGTCATCAATAATAAATCAAACTAATACTACCAGAAAATCACCAATAGCAATAAATTAATAACAGAGTTTATAAAAGGAGGCATTGACTTACACAAGTTGTGTTTTCGAGCAATATGTCTCAAAATCTACAAGATATATAAGTTAATTTAATTCATTTTTGCATAATAACCATATATAACTAATAACTGAAACTGGCTGAACTCATTAATTAAGGTGCAAGACTCTCAGACTCTTGACAAGTAAAATTGTCTGGCATTAGACAGAATAAAATCATCTGGTGTTAGACAAAGTAAAATAATAAAGTAGGATGCATTTGGATGAGCTTGATGGGTTAACAAGACAGATTGGCATATAGTTAAGACTAATGTATAGCCTAAGACTCTTAAGACCATTGATGAGTAAATTAAATCATCTGGTGTTAAATTAAACAAAGTAAAATAACAATTAAAGTACAGTAGGGAGCATTTGGGCATTAATTCCAGCTCAATAATGGGTAAACTTTCATAAAAAATAACCATGTACTTACAGCACAACTCTGGGTAATTTTTATATCACCATCAATATAATATGGAAGCTAAAAAACAGTAATTAGCACAAGTTACCATTAAGATAAAACACAATCAAGTACCAGTACAGTGGAACCGCATTAATATGGTCAAGGATGGGACGAAAAAATTTGGGTTAATTAAGAGGATGGCTGTATTAAACAGGATATAGCTGTATTAATTTTGTATCTTTATAAAAAAATGTATTATCTTGGCATTTTTCAGGGACAAAAATAAGAGGTTGCCATAACAAAGACAGTATTAACAGGGTGGTACGTAAGGTGGGGTTCCACTGTGTTTAGGTTTTGGGACTTACGTTTGGGAAATCCAATCCTAAATTGAATTTTTCCTTATACCAGCACTCTCTTGAATAATCTAAAGACAATTTGAAACTAATTAACCTTTCTCACGATGACGAATATCCGCCATTTTTGGGTGACATCCAATTCTCGTTAACCAATGCAGACAATTAAAACAATGTGAAAAGCAATTTTTCAAAATATACTAACCATTTACAAATCAAATTTACCATCATTTGTCCAAAAAAATTATAAAAAATCACTGTTATGTGGACTTATCTCGCAGACTTCGGCTGAAATGCCACCCAAAAATGGCGAAAAATGTGATTGGGTCGTTCCCGAAAAGATCCATACTCCCCCCACAGAGGAAATTTCTGCCGTCCGAAGGGGGAGGGGAGATAAAATTGTTTCGGATAATAGTAAATGTATTAGGACATCCAAAGGGGGTAGGGGGGTTAACTTCCTATTTCCTCCGTGGGGGTGGTATGGATGTTTTCTGGAATGACCCATTATGGTGGCAACCAATCAGTGTAGAGAATTTTCAATAAATCATGTATACTTTATAAAATTGGGTTTTGTAACATTACCTGGAGGAGGACCGCAAGTGTAGCGTTTATCTTCATACTCTGTTTCTGTATACTCCAGTAATAATCTGATTGGTTGGGCAAGCTATACAACAAAAATGTTCTATATATCATTTGTCCAAATTTATATAAACAATAATGTTGCCAAACATGTGTACCATCCATCAGTCTATGGGAGAGAAAAAATTAGGGGGCGGCCGAAAATTTGCCCAACGTTTGCGCTAAATGCCCAACCAAAACAAATTCCGACTCTACTGCTAAGGGTGGGGAAATGGGAGGGGCTATAAAAATTTGAATAAATCGTAAAAATTTGAATAAATCGTAAAAATTTTGGATACACAAAACCAACAATTGTACTTGCCAAAGTATAATTAATTTATAATTACTGTATTCAATAGTGATTCAATGTTGTTTTAATTTATGAATATAAATTTATATAATAAATTGCGCAATGCATTGGTGCTGTATTACTGGTATATCTTCGTCTCATCATTTGTCGTTTGATAAAACATTTTAATGCGGATCGCCGCACCAATTATCGTGCTTATACTGTGTTTGAAGTACGTATTCTTATTGTTAAAACAAGCAAGATTTCATATATTGATATGCCTTTTGATATGATTTTAATACAAAAGTGCTCAGTATATAAATGTAACAATATCATTATCATTATCAAGAATATAAGCAATCAGCTTACCCCTCTTATATTCCAGTAACCAAGGATTGGTGCCATTTCAAATTTTCCAAGAAATAAGGATGTTATACCAGCAAAATTTTTATATTGCGAACAGAAGACAAAAATTCCAAGACGATGGAATGGAACGTGCTTAGTTACAGTACCGTGTGGATAATTTATGCCACAATTGCCTGCGAATAGGTCGAGATCTAAATAAGGGGGGGGGGGGGGCAAGACATATCCCTCTCCCCCGTTTAATAATTGATGAGTAAATTAGCCAACCGTATTGCTTTATTTTGCTCACATGATAATACTGGATACAGTACCTGGTGAAGTATATTGATTAATTCAGTCCTTGGATTAGTGATCAAATTAAATTAATACACCTCACTCTAAATATTACGTAACACTGGACCAATAAAAAAGGCCTTTAGAGAACCTTTGTAGCACTGATAAAAACGAGATAAAAAATTACTTATAGGGGTTTTATGGTAATTATACGAACGTTTCCACTCAGATAAAAGTTTGTTAACTTTTATTGGTAGGTATATTCTCAAAAGCTAAACATGAGTATAAAATGTTATCCTTTCTGCAACAAAGGCGCCATCAAAGCAATAAGAAATATGCCGCTGAAAGAGCATAGAGCACCCACAATCTTTCCTTGGACACTCTGTGGCACAAGATCGCCGTAACTAGAAAAGAGAAAGTCTAAATTAGTGATTGGATGACATGAAGAAGTCAGAACAGTGGGATTTTCAAAACAATGAAAAGACAATGGAACATTCGAATTCTGATGACTGGATCACGACAGGATGGTATGGAGGACATTGGGATTTTCAAAACAATGAAAAGACAATGGAACAATTCTGATGACTGGATCACGACAGGATGGTATGGAGGACATTGGGATTTTCAAAACAATGAAAAGTGGATGGCATGGAGAACAGTAGGATTTTCAAAACAATGAAAAGGCAGATCACTGGATCGTGGCTGGATGGCATGGAAGACAGTGGGATTTTCAAAACAATGAAAAGACAATGGAACATTGCGATCATTGGATCACGAATGGATGGCATGGAGAACAGTAGGATTTTCAAAACAATGAAAAGGCAGATCACTGGATCGTGGCTGGATGGCATGGAGGACAGTGGGATATTCAAAACAATGAAAAGGCAGATCACTGGATCGTGGCTGGATGGCATGGAAGACAGTGGGATTTTCAAAACAATGAAAAGACAATGGAACATTGCGATCATTGGATCACGAATGGATGGCATGGAGAACAGTAGGATTTTCAAAACAATGAAAAGGCAGATCACTGGATCGTGGCTGGATGGCATGGAGGACAGTGGGATATTCAAAACAATGAAAAGGCAGATCACTGGATCGTGGCTGGATGGCATGGAAGACAGTGGGATTTTCAAAACAATGAAAAGACAATGGAACATTGCGATCATTGGATCACGAATGGATGGCATGGAGAACAGTAGGATTTTCAAAACAATGAAAAGGCAGATCACTGGATCGTGGCTGGATGGCATGGAGGACAGTGGGATATTCAAAACAATGAAAAGGCAGATCACTGGATCGTGGCTGGATGGCATGGA
>CACRXK020004985.1:0-29638 GCA_902702795.2 Paramuricea clavata
CAAGCCAAACACAAACAATATGAAAAAGAGTTTCATGTATGATGGAGCTTCCATATGGAACTCTCTTCCAAAAAATATAAGAGAAAGTAATTCGCTCTCAAGTTTTAAAAGAAAAATCGCTACCTATAGCTTATAAAGAAAATCACATCATTGTAAATAGCAAACTTTTTGTATATAGTTTAATAATTTTATATTCTGCATGTTAATACTTCCTTATTATTTTACTTGTAACAATTTGTTAATGTTTTTTACACGCCCATTGTGGAAACCAGCTTCTGCTGACAATGTTAGCGTGGCTAAATAAAGTTTATCATCATCATCATCATCATTGGTTTTCTCTTTTTCGGCCGTATACCAGTGGATCCGCCTTACTTCTTTCTTCATTTTGATAGTATTTTGAGTCCAAAAGCCTCCAAATTAGTTTATTTACGGACCAACTGGCGGCTGACAGTCTTGAAGAATGTAGCGTACTAAATATAACTTTACTTGTAGGGGTCTTGTAGGGCCTACCGCATTTTAGTACTGTGTTAAGTATTTTGCGCTCGTATTCGACTTTTCCGCTTAGTAATGTGCGTATTTGTATGACTTGTATATAGCCCCAGCGAGTAAACGCTCCGCAGAGCGTCTTGTTTAATTAAAAAAGGGTGCAAGTATCGAACGATACCACGTCAGTAATCGATACCGATACCGCTGTTTGCGGTATCGCTGGTATCGAATACCGAGTACTCGCGGTATCGCCCATCACTAGACATTCACTCTGTTGTGTTATAGGAGTTAATATGGCGCTCACTATCGTTCGTGATTACAAATTTATATTGTAATTTAATATTGTATATTTCGGTGTTGTTATACTACAAATATAAAGAAAAATGTCTAAAGATTCTATATCAGATATTAACGGCGTTGTAGCTCCTAAAAATCAATTGCTTTGAAACGACGGCGGTCCATAGTAATTTTAATGATTAATATAGTGATTTAATATGGTTGCGACGAAGAGATGCGCTTGGGGAACATATATTTAAAAACGATTTTTGCTACCCACATTCGATGGCTAAGAATAAGAATGGCCATCCTGTATATTTCTATCGCTTCCCAGCACCAAAAAAATCGCATAAGAAGCGGTCGGGCTGGATAACAGCCTGTCATTGAGGTGATAACTTTAATACTTGAAATATAAAGGACAGCTATATTATTTTGCAGTTTGCAATGATTTTGTGGGCCACTTGGTGAAACGTCACCGAGTCCCACCAAAGATAAAATTGTCCACAATGATGACTGTGAGTCTTCCACAAAAGAAAATACAACACAGGTATAAATTATCTCAAATTTACTATATTAAATTGCAGAATAGAGTATATTTCTCATCACATTGCATAATGTAGTTTTCTATAGGGCTAAGATTGGTAAAGTGTGAGAATTTTTAAGTACCTTGTTGGTAAATTATGAAAGTTAGTCAAACAGACAAAATTATATTTTAGACAAAATTCTGTTTGAAAAGTGGGGGAGGGGGGTGGCTATCCCCAGAATTTACACAACCCCGCTTTATAACAGTAATCAAAAATAAATCTCTTCTCATAAATATAGCCATCAAAATCGTATATTAGAATTAAGTCATTTGTATGTGACAATGGACATAATAGAAATATAGCCTGTTTTATATTTGCGTTCTTCTTTTATTAGTAGACTTTAATTTCTGCAAATCGGATATTGTATTATACACCACTGAACAAAATGCTACAAAACACAAAAATGCTTTGCCGAAATCTGTTTATGTAACTAGTGGAAAATAAAGATAAAGCGTATCATTATACAGGTAATATATATATATATATATATATATATATATATATATATATATATATATATATATATATATATATATATATATATATATTATATATATATATATATATATATATATATTATTAGTGTAGACTAAGACATGATATCTGAAGATAATTTAATAAAACCTAAACCTATTTATGATAAAATATATATATATATTTTATATGATATATATATATTTTACCTGTATAAAGATACGCTTTCTCCTTATTTTCCACTAGTCACATAAACAGATTTCGGCAAAGCATTTTTTGGTTTTGTAGCAAATTGGTTGGTGTAATGCACCAGTCAGTGGAATGCCCCAGTCAGTGGAATGCCCCGCACCCCCTACCCGGGGAATTCCGGGAATTGTTGAGCGATTGAACCTTATATTCGGCCACGGTACACAGGGATTTAGACTGTATTACAATCATGGAAATAATATCCGTAGACTTTTTTAAAACGCATCTTGCCTTACTATTTTGTAAAGCCATTTTATTTTTAGTTAATACAAACGTCCATGATCGCTAGAAATAGTAACTCCCCCCCTCCCCCTACCACAATGTTGGTTCAAACCATGGTTATCGGACCACAAACCAACATTGTAAACGGGGAGGGGGGGAAATTGGTAGATTTTTGAAAAGTCTACGAATTAATTTCCATGATTGTCTATAAAAGTACGGCACTTAGTCATTTTCGACCCGAAACAAAGGTTACTATATTATAATACCTGATTCTCTTTTTGACTGAAATTACTTTATTCACCATGTGCAAGGTTGCTGTGTATTTTTTTTGGGGGTGGGGGGGCATCAGGGGGGTGTGGGCAAGCTGTTTAGCGACGGGATACCTCAAAGCATTTAATTTTGACCGTTTCAATATGTTAAGTAAGTTATGACATAAAGTTTGCCTATGAATTCCTTGAAATATATTTGAAGTTTACATATACATCGAACCGTACTAATTTATTTAAATAAACGTTGCTGCTACAGCTAAATTATATCCGAAATTTCATTGCATTTATGCGGTTGAAGTTTGTGTGGTAATAATAATCTGCATAACAAGACATGCAATTTTTTTATGAATATATCTTATTATGGGAAGTGTAATGCTGCCCTATTTGTTGATGTCAACTGTAACAGCAGTGACGTACAGAGACCATAGCGACCCAAAGGAGGATCGAGGGAGGTGGGGGTGTTCCTCTACAGCCTCTTCGCCTTACCAACCAACTCTATTTTACCAACTTATTTGCCAACAGGTCACAGTTTTCCCTACATAATCTCCATTTTACCGACAAGCTTTTGAAGAAGTTGGGGGGGGGGGAGGGTCACACTCCAACATAACCCGCTCGGCAACCCTTGTGTAACAGACTAGTGCTTATTTCGTTGTAACAGTAAATTGTTATAATTATCATAGAAGGAAGAGTGTGAGATATGATATAAACAAATTTTAAATAGAGACTGCACATGTTACCACATGTTACTGTACATGTTACTGCACATGTTACTATGTATTTATTATATTTTACCATATAATTTGAACAGGTTACTGATGTTTTTTTATAATTATTAAAGTATGTATACTTATATAATGTACAGGAATAACAGATAGCAATATGTTGAAAATTTCAACATGTTACTACATGTTACTGCTGTTTTTTATATAAAGTATATACTCCTATTTTTATAGAAAACAGCAGTAACATGTAGTAACTTGTTGAAATTATGTAGTAAAATATAATAAATTGATTGTAACATGTGCAGTAGCATGTACAGTAACACGTGGTAACATACGAAGAACTTATTTAAATAATTATATGGTAAAAAATGTAGTACACTTATAGTAACATGAACAGTAACATGTAGTAACATGCAGTAACTTGTCCTATATGTAATATATAGAGGTTAATGAAATAGTCATTGCAATCAGTCACGTCTCGTACCTCCAACATTTCGGTTGACGGACAAAAATTTGAATCTCCCTCATAAAATAGACGACAATGCGTTAGTTATTAACTTTTAATTATTAACTTTCAAATATTATTTACGTCAGTCATTACGCAGAATTACGTTTTGTAAATACAGGCTAATTGTATGCAGCAGTGGATCATATATTAAATTCTCCGTTAAAATCTTGGGTATATGCTTGAAAGAGTCTTTATTACCCAACGAACTATTACATTATTTGAAGAGATTTTCCGTTGAAGTAAAAGCAGACAGTGTATGATGTAAGTTTCTTGATTATCTTTCTGTACTATGAACTGTTATAAAGTAAACTCATAAATATTCAATATAACATATAGAATCTGCCATGCTTTAGAGCTTTAATGAGAATTTATACACCGCTTCTCCAAATATCCCCGCACGATTTTTGTCTTTAAATTTAGACAATCATGGAAATAATATCCGTAGACTTTTTTAAAACGCATCTTGCCTTACTATTTTGTAAAGCCATTTTATTTTTAGTTAATACAAACGTCCATGATCGCTAGAAATAGTAACTCCCCCCCTCCCCCTACCACAATGTTGGTTCAAACCATGGTTATTGGACCACAAACCAACATTGTAAACGGGGAGGGGGGGAAATTGGGAGATTTTTGAAAAGTCTACGAATTAATTTCCATGATTGTAGTAATAATAATAATTTATTGACCTATCTTAAGCTTTTAGAAATACATACAAGCTATATATGTTTCCAATGTTATTAATTAGCCAGCTAAGGGAAGCCTCACATATGGATTTTGTCCATGAGAAACGTCATATGTTCGTTTCTCTGGAGACCCCCCCCCACCCACCCCCCCACCCCCCTTAGAAACGTCATACATATTTATCGATATTTTGTTCTTACAGTACACTATGAGTACACATAAGGTAATTTTCTACTATTTTTTTTCGGTCGGCTATTGGCGATGCTTCCGCGAGGAATATGTCATCTTCTGCTGACACTCTTTTTTTATTAATATATATATGAACTTCAAAATTTCCAACGTTTCTCAAAACAACTTTTTTGGATGAAATATTGATAACTTTAGCACGTTTTTCTTGAAATTTGAGTGTTTTCAATGCAAGGAATGCGTAATAATATAAATGTATAGGTATAGAACAGCTACGTATGGTATTACGAATATATAGACTGCTGTTTGTATCAAATTGTTTTCTTTTTTATATTCTGCAAAGATAAAAACTATCGAATTTTTCCATGATATTTACAGAGAAACGTCACAGCTGCCAAACCCCCCACCCCCCACCCACCCCCAAACGAACATATGACGTTTCTCGTGGAAAAAATCGATATGCGAGGCTTCCCTAAATTAAACATAAGAATATTCAAGAATGTATATGCAAAGTATAGAACTGCAGTTTAAAAATAAAATTAGAGAGTGAATGACATTGGTCTGGGTACAACTATAAATGATAGGAATGCAACTACCTTTCCTAAGTTCTTCTTGTATTTTTAAAAAATTCTTCTTGCATTTAAGATTCAATAACTAAATAACAGTGATAACTACATCTTGGGCTCATTACATTTGATGCACATGCTTTGTATAAGCGATTCTTAAGCTTGGGGATTTCATAGTACAATTAAGACCATTCCCACCGAGCACACGACGTTGTTTCAACGTTCAAATTTGGTAGAAAAAAGGTTGCGACGTCGACAACCTAATATCAACGTTGCTCTGATGTTGTTTTACAAACATTGGTTCAACAGCAGCCAACAGACGTTGACTCAACGTTCATTCATGATTAAATGTACGACGTCGATTTGTGAAGTAATCTCAACGTTGTTTCAACGTGGTGTCTCGTTCGTCACTCGAAATAAGCTATAGTGTTGTCTTGCGTTGTGTTAACTTGTCTACGACGATAACGAGATCTAATGTAGCGTAGGTTTTTTCGATAGAGTCAAGGACGATCTACACCATAGTTGAATATGTATTATTTACACTAACACAAGCTCAAAGGCCAGTGCGAAAACTATATACAACAAAAAGGTGATTATCAAATTATCCTGAATGTCCCAGTTATCCTAGTGCAAGTGTAATTCTATACTAGTTCAATTAACTAACCGTGTTCGATATAAGATATTAATAATGAACTGTTTAAATTAGAATACGTGCAAGATATCTATAATGTTCAAAGTACTGTCAATTCTCGACATCCTCCAGGGGACGCGAGACTATGGATGTCCACTGTTTCAATTTCTCCTTTGCCAATCGTGCTTTTGCTCGAACAGGTCGGCTTGACGTTTGATCTATGACGTCAGCTGGGTGAGGATTTGTTGAGGTATTTTTTGTGTCTAGATATTCTTCAGTGGTGATCTTTGGGTTCTCTGTTGTTGTGGATTTAACTTCGAGTAGGTATGTCCAGTACTGGTTTTGATATTTGCTGCCCGTACTAGTCCGTCTTTTCCCTTGATTAAACTTTGTACAACAGCAAGTCTCCAGTTAACACGTTTCGTGTCATCGTGTACTTGAACGACATCACCAACACGTATCTCGGTTAAATTGTTTCCAGTGGTTTTATGAAATTTCCGTAAGCTCGTCAGATATTCTTGACGCCAACGTTTCCAAAAGTGTTGTATTAGGTGTTTTCTCAATTTTGCTTGGACATCAATGTTACTAGGTTCGGATTCATAGATAGGATCACGAAACTCGTCGTCTTCGTAAAGGGGGTGGGGTAAGGTGGTGATTCTCCGGCCATACAGTAGATGGGATGGTGTTAATGGTTCTGTGTCGTCTAGTTCTGATGATACGTGGGTTAACGGGCGGTCATTGAGAATTGCTTCCGTTTCGGAGGAAATTGTTTGGAGCTCTTCTAAAGTGACATTCGCCTTTCCGAGAACCTTTTTCAAGGAGTTTTTTGTCAGACCAATTAATCTTTCCCAGAAACCACCGTACCATGGTGCTCGTTTTAGGATAAATTTCCACTGCATTCCTCGTTTACAGAGATTGGTTTCCAACTCTGTTGAATTGAATAGTAGGGTCAACTCTTCCGCGGCAGATTGGTACGTTGATGCATTGTCTGACACCATAATTTTTGGTAAGGACTTGCGGCTTGCGAATCTTCGAAAGGCAGACATGAAGGTCGGAACAGTTATAATTGTGACTACTTCGATGTGGACTGCGCGTGTGTTTGCACAGGTGAACAAGCAGATGTAGACCTTTTCTTGTCCACGTGGCATTTTGACGTAGATGCATGGCCCCGGTGAAGTTTACACCGGTGACGGTAAATGGGTGGGAGTCAGTCATTCTATAGAATGGAAATGGAGGTGGGTCAGGGGCATTGTATGGTGTTCCGAAGACCTTTCGACACGTTACACATTTGCGAAGTATTTTCTTGATGTACTGGCGAGCTGTTGGAATCCAATACTTCTGGCGTATTTGTGTCAGGGTTTGGTTTAATCCAGCGTGTTGTAGTTTCTCGTGTGCATCGTTGACAACCAGCAAGGTGAAATGGTGGTTTGGGGGTAAAAGTATGGGAAACTTTGCTGAATGTTCCACTGGTGCATTGTGAATTCTGCCACCACAACGAATGATGTTGTCTTCCAGAGTAAACAGGCGAAGTTGACGTACAAGGGGTAGACAAGAGGTTTTCGGCTTTTGTATGTTGGCAAGTTCGTTACCGTAGGCGTCGTTTTGGATTTCCCGTATCCAAACATTTCTCGCGTTTTCAACTTCGTGGACCTTTAGTGGTTTTCCCTTACATGCGTTGCCCTTTTGCAGGGTATTAACGAAGCTAAGTACCCATGCTGTAGTTCGCAGTAGTCGTTGAAGGTCACTGAATTTGGTAGGTGGAATAATCTGGGTTATGCTGACTTTGCTCGTTTCTTGATCTTCGTCGAGGCAGGACTGCAGAAGAACGTTGTTAGGTTTCCATTCTGGCCAGTGGTTGTGGTTGGTTAACCAAGGTGGGCCATGCGTCCACAAATTAGACTTGGAAAGGTCGTCTGTCGAGCTTCCTCGTGTTAGGAGATCTGCTGGATTGTCAGAAGTTGGGCAGTAGTTCCAGGTGGCATTGTTCCAGGTGGCATTTCTTGAAGCTTCAGCGTATCGACTTTACTGTTCCAGCGAAGACCAAGCAGTTTTGCTTCGGTGTTGTCGTCTTGAGCATTTTCTTCATTGGCGAGTGCACAAATCTTTGAACTGTTCGAGTTCCATTCACGTAAATTGAAGTTGGCAGAAGACATTACGGATCTGGTGTGTTTCAAGTAGATCGCAGCTTCGTTTTCGTTATCTGTGCCAGAAGCCAAGTTGTCGACGTAGATGTCGGCTTTCATTCGTTGTGCGATTGGATCATTGCAGCTGTCAAGGTGCTTCTTGATCGTTGCATTCAAGATAAACGGGGAACACAATGCACCAAACAAGATAGATTTGAACCGATATACGTCAAAGCTGCTTTCGGGGTTGGTTGGGTCGGATAGCCAAAAAAATATTGTTGCATCTCTATCTCCTTCATCTAGAGAGATGTTCAGGAAGGCCTTTTCTATGTCTGCGGTTAAAGCATACCGATAGCATCGAAAACGGACGAGTATGGCGGTCATATCATTAAGGATGTCAGGGCCAGTGGAAAGGCATGAGTTCAGGCTTGCTTGGTCGGCATTTGGGCTGCAACTGCAGTCGTACACAATATGAATAGGTGTCGTAGGGGAATCTTTTAATACAGCGTGATGTGGGATGTAGTGGGAATAACCGTTTGATGTTTCTGGATTTGTAACTCTTTCAATAAAACCTCGTTTTAACTGTTCGTTAATAAGTTCACTGTAGGTTTGCAATGTCTTGGGGTCTTTGGCTAATCTCCTTACAGTGGAACGGGTTTTTCCTCGCGCTACTGCTTCGTTGGTGGGAAGGGGGTCATGGTTAGGTTTCCATGGTAACTTTGCACAGTATCGGCCATTCACGAGTCGTATTGAAGAATCCTGATATTCCTTAACAAACTTATCTTCGTGGGTTGTTATTTCGTCTGGAAGAATCTCAATAGATTCTAGATTCCAAAATCGTTCTAAAGCTTTACTTTCGTGTTCCTTTGAAACAATGACTTTCAAGATGGTTGCATTGAGTGATGTTGTCGCAACAGCTGGCCCAGTTGTTGGTCCAGAAAGCAAGTAACCGATTCTAGATGTCGCTGCAGTGGGGCCCGGTCCCCTAACGATTTTGTCTTCGACAACGTCCCGGTAGTGGTCCGCGCCAATCAAGAGGGATATGTGGAAATGATCATCAGTCGTCATAGGGTGTGCAAGCTTCAAGCCGTTGAGGTGTGGGAGGTTTCGAATTTCGGCGGTGGGGAAACTTTTCTGCGGAACTGCGATTGTGGGAATTATCAATACCTGTAAAGGAATTTTTTCGCCATCTTCGGTGTTGAGATTAATCGTAGCCATGTCTACTTGTTTGATAGAAGTCGAAGACCCGCCAAAGACTGGTAGATTTAAGGTTTCACTTCCTTCAGGCGTAAGTTCGAGTTCGTCAGCTAAACTTTGAGTGATAAAGGAACGTTGAGCACCTTCATCAAAGAGAATGTGTGCTGTCGCTATTTTGTTCTGTGTTGCTATCGTATTAATGGCAGTTTTGAAGAGTGTTTGTCTCCCATAGTAGTCGTTGACTGACAGAGACGTGTGGACACGGCTGGGGTTTTGTCGACGGGTGGATTGGTTTGCGCGTTTTGAACTTGCGTCGTAATATTCGGTGCGTCATTATTCGGCGGATGATTTTTCCCGGTATTTTTTGTCGCATCTTTGTTCGTTTCATTACAAAGACTCGTGTGGTGTTTCTTGTGACACCCTCGACAGCGATTTCTCGAGTTACATTCAGATACGCGGTGATTGTTCAAACAGTTAAAACATAACTTCGCTTGGAAAACAATATTCTTACGGGCTGTGGGATCCTTTACTACAGTACACTCGTTAGGGCGATGATGGCCCGAACAGAAAATGCATAAACTCTTGTTTGTAGGGCGATTTTTAGGTGCGTAAAATTCTTTTGCGTTGGCATGGTCTCCAAACTTTCCAGATGCGTTTGTCAGTAGACTCGATGTTGATGGCAGGGTGTTGACAGGTTTGCCTAATTGACTAATTTGACTGAAAGAGTCTGTTTCTTCCCCAGCTTCTAGTATTTGAATTTCTTTCAAAATTGATTTGCGTAATTGTTCTACTGACCATTTAGTTGAACCGTTCTCTCGAATTAAGTTGTGCTTGATTGTAGTGGGTGTAAGCTCTTTGCGTAGCGATAGGGTAGACTGATTTCTTAAAGCTTACGGGGGGTTTTACTTGAGTAGCGTGAGGTTTTCGAACTTCGTCTTTGACGCAGATAGAGTAGATGAGTAGACGTATTACACGTATAGATTTCTTTAATTCGGTGTTCAAATATAGCAACAATCAATAGACAATCAAACGAGTTCGAACTATAAGGAAAAATAGTGACTAAACTAGATACCATGCAATAGTTATACTATTATACTAAATCAACTTGAATATGCTAAATTACTGTCTAAATATAATATGCGCATGCTTTCTAAACTAAATTAAACAAACAAATAAATATATAAATCCTACTTTGGTGTCCTCTTGTTCCTCAAGTAGCGTCCAGTATCTTTTCTTCGGGAATCGTTTTCTTAGTTTTAGCGTGAATAAATTGATCCTTACTGATCGGTCGACTGTTCAATTTGATCTATCACGCGAGCCCCCTATGCATGTGACGTAACAAATACATGCCCAGAGGCTTGAGTGACGTTTCAAACTAACATTCCGGCCCCTTAAAGGCGTACAGTATACTAGTGCCTTTATAAACTAATAACAAACTGTTTGAAACAAAACTCATGCATAATAATATAGCGTCATATTAATGTGTAAATGTTATCTTATACTCATCTTGTCTTCGTTGTTCACTGCGTTCCTTCCAACACGACGATCTTGCAGATTGGTCTTTCCAACACGGATGTAGAGGTCTTCAACTTCACACTTCGAACATGTCCGTCACTTCTGTTACGATGAACTTCGATCACACGAGCCAACGGCCACGAACTACGCGGTGTATTCTCTTGAAGTAGAAGCACGACGTCGCCGACTTCTACGTTCTTTCTCGGTTGATTCCACTTTTGTCGTTCTTGCAATATCGGAAGATACTCCTTCAGCCATCTCCGCCAGAACACGTCTGCCATATACTGTACTTGTCGCCATCTGCGCCGTGTGTACAAATCTTCCTTCACGAATTTGCCGGGTGGAAGTGGGGGACCTGCACGTAATAGCAGCAGGTGGTTCGGGGTTAGAGCTTCGCTGTCTCTCGGGTCATCGGAAACTTTCGTTAATGGTCGTCCATTTATGATAGCTTCAACTTCGCACATCAACGTATGAAGGCTTTCGTCGTTCAGAGTCTGTTCATGAAGCAGCGCTCTCATCACCTTCCTCACTGTACGGATGCATCGCTCCCAAACGCCGCCGTGATGGGATGCAGTCGGTGGGTTAAAAATCCACTTGATATTCTTCAGTAATAGAACTTGATGTATCTTATCTTGGTTCCATTCTTTAATGCAACTTCGCAATTCTTTCTCTCCGCTTACAAAATTTCCTCCGTTATCTGATCTGATTTCTTCTGGATTTCCACGTCGGGCTACGAATCGTCTTAGAGCGTTCAAAAATGAATCAGTGTCAAGACTCGATGCTACTTCGATGTGAATTGCACGTGTCGTCAGGCAAGTAAATATCACACCGTATCTTTTAACTAAACTTCGCCCGCGTCGTACATTGAATGGTCCGAAACAGTCCACACCAGTGAAAGTAAATGGTGGTTTTGAGGGGGTTACTCGACTCTTCGGAAGATCAGCCATTTTCTGCTCTGCCACCGGTGATTGTCTGCGCCTGCAGTCGAAACAATCGTTGACCACCCTTCGAACTAGGAGTCGGCCTTTGACTATCCAAAACTTCTGTCGTGTTAAGGATAGGACATATTCTAGACCTGAGTGTCCAGATAATTGATGATAGTGACGAGCAATTAGAGTAGCCACATGGTGCTGCTTAGGTAGAATGACTTGGTGCTTGGCTGTATTCTCAAGTGGTGCATGACGTAATCTGCCTCCAACACACAAGAGACCATCGATGATTTCTGGACTTAGCTTGTTTATCGGACTAGATTTTTTCACGTTCCCATTCTTTTGTTTCAATGCGGTCAGTTCGTCTCGAAAACTGGTCATTTGCACGATGTTGAGGATGAACCTTTCAGCGTTCTCCATTTCGTCAAGCTTTAACGGTACCGGTTTTTCTTTCTTTTCTTTTGACATGTTGATTATTTCACCACTCTTTCGCTTTCGTACGGTTTCTCGAAGTTGTTTCACGTAGCGGATTGCCCATGCAATTGTTTTCCTGAGCTGTTTCCAGGAAGAAAATTTCTCGAATCGGGAACACATATCGTTGGCAGATTCATCATCATCAGATGAGACGCTGGTAGACGTCGTTAAGGTTGTTGTGGCGTTTCTTCTTACTTCTGGATCGCATTCAGGAATATCAGACTTCATTTCTTCTTGCTTTGGCCAGTGTTCGCGGGATTTCCAGAGGAAGTCCGGTCCTTTCAACCAACGTTCGTCCTCCAATAATTCCTTTGCTGTTAATCCTCGAGAAGCGTCATCTGCCGGATTTGAACTGGTATTTACGTATTTCCATTGAGACAATTCAGTCGCATCTTGAATCTTTGATACTCTATTGGCTACGAAGGTTTGGAATCTTGTGCTCTCGTTGCCAATGTATTTCAAAACGCAGGTGCTGTCCGTCCAGAATACGGATTCATCAACTTTCATGTCGAGCTCTCCTTTCATCATCTTATTGAGCCTTGTCGCAACTACGGCCGCAGACAGTTCCAATCTGGGGATCGTCATAGCTTTCAACGGTGCTAATCGAGACTTGCCAATCAAGAAACAACAATGGATGTCTCCTCGTTGGTTGAGTATTCGTAGATATGTGACAGCTCCATAGCCTTTCTGGGAAGCATCAGAGAATGTATGCAGCTCGCATGAAGTGATCTCACCGAAATCAGTAGGTTTGAAACAACGGTCGATAACGATTCTTTCGAGTTCGGGTAGCATGCTTAGCCAATTCTGCCATCGATGGAGTGCATCTTCAGAAATTTGCTCGTCCCATCCTAAGTTGCTTCGACAAAGATCTTGTAATATTGTTTTAGCCACAAGGACAAATGGTGAAACAAATCCGAGGGGATCGTAGATGGAACTCACCACGGAGAGAATGCCTCGTCTGGTTGCTGGTCGATCCTTGATGATTATCTTGTAGCCAAACTTATCAGAGACGATATCCCAACGTACACCGAGTGCTCGTTCTACTTGAACTTTGCTAAAATCCAGGTCTTTCACCGTAACTGCTCGTTCACTTTCTGGTAAGGATTCTAACACCTCTCGCGAGTTTGACGTCCACTTCGTCAAGCGAAAGCCACCTTTCTGCAGAAGTTCGTAGAGATTGCTTGCGAGATTGATACCCGTTTCTTCATCTTCAACCGATTTCAGGCAATCGTCAACGTAAAAGTTTCTTTCTAGAGTGTTTATTGTCTCCGCGTCGAAATTCTCTCGATTATCTTCGGCAGTTCTTTTTAGTGCAAAATTGGCGCAGCTTGGAGATGAGATACCGCCAAAAAGATGAACTGTCATCTGGAATTCTTCTGGATTAATAGATGTGTCACCGTTCGGCCACCATAGGAAACGTAGCACATCGCAATCTTTGAGTGGAGTTCGCACTTGGTGGAACATGGCTTCAATATCGGCCATGAAAGCCACAGGACTTTGTCGGAATCTGGTCAAAACACCCGTTAACGAGTTCGTCAAATCCGGCCCCTGTAAGAGCTCATCATTCAGAGAAGTACCTTCGAATTTCGCAGAACAATCAAACACGACTCTTGTTTTGCCTGGCTTCTGTGGGTGAAACACTGGGTGGTGAGGTAGATACCAAACGTTGTCATTTATATAAGTGAGTCGTTCTTCTGGTATCTTTCTTGCGTAGCCTTTCTTCACGAGATCATCAATATAATTGCTGTAATTCTTCAGTAGTTGAGGATCTTTGTCTAACCGTTTCTTTAGGAACTTCAGACGACGTTCTGCCATTGCTCGGTTATTTGGTAATTTGGGGGTGGTCTTCTTCCAGGGTAATGCGACTTCATAATGTCCATCTTTCAACGTAACGGATTCGTTCATTACGTGTAGTGCTCGTTGGTCCTCTCTCGATAGCGTAGTTTTGTCTG
Source organism: Paramuricea clavata (assembly GCA_902702795.2). Classification (NCBI taxonomy): domain Eukaryota; kingdom Metazoa; phylum Cnidaria; class Anthozoa; order Malacalcyonacea; family Plexauridae; genus Paramuricea; species Paramuricea clavata. The sequence goes on from CACRXK020004985.1 coordinate 14,042, forward strand.
TATCTTGCGTTTCAGCGAATTCCATGTTGCAAAATTCTTTGAACTGGTTTTCCAGATTGGCATCGGTTGCTTGCAAGTAATTGGCGATGTGTTCTGTTGAAGCATTTCTTCCTAATGGACCGTTAACTACCCAACCAAAGATTGTTTTCGTTGCGTATGGACCACCGTCTTTACTCCTCCGTATTTCAATTGGTTCTAGAACTTCGGGTACGTCGCATCCGATTAACAATCCAATTTCTTCGTCAATTCGATCAATTTTAATGTTAGCTAGATGTGTCCATCTGTCGATATCTTCTCGTGTAGCTAGGTTTCTGGTGGACACTGGTAAATTTGGTGTAGAAAACACAGTTTCTATAGCAACAGGATTTTCTCCGTTCAAGTCTGAGAGTTCTAGACTTACGATTGAACTTTCTGTTTTGCTGTTTGCCTTTTCCATTGTTGTTAGCGAGAGTGTTGTTCTTTTGCCCTTGATATTGAGCCTTTTCATCAGGTCTTGTGAGCAGAATGAAGTGTTTGATCCACCGTCGAGAAAGGCGTACGTTTCAACAGTTCTATCACTTCCCATAGCCTTGACCTTGACTGGAACGATAGCTAAACCAACAGCTGTGCCATCAGATGCCGATTTACTCCTCGAGCCATTTGTTAACTTAACGTAACCAGTTTGTGCCTTGTTTTCGATTTCTTTGCCTTCCGTATTTTCTCGCTTCGAATGTTGTCCTTCTTTGACATTGTTTGGTTTGACACTTTCATGGAGAAATGTCGAGTGCTTTTCTTTACAATCTTGGACTTTGCAAAAGCTGTCCTTTGGACAATTTCTTGCCAGATGACCTCTCGTGAGACAATTATCACACAGTCCCTTTCTTCGCACAAGCTTGAACCTTTCAATCAACGACATTTTCCTAAATTGCTGGCATTGCGATAACCAATGATTGTTGTCACATTCTGGACATTTGGGTGACGATATCTTCGGGACACGAAAAGAGGATTCATCTTGGTTATCAATAGCAAAATTACTCCTAGAGTTCCCATCACTTCTTCGATTACGGTTCGGTTCCTTTTGATCATCCTTCGTTTCGTTTGATAGATTTCCAAATATAGGATGAGATGACGCTCGAGCCTTCGCTTCCACGAACGTAGCTATGTCATCGATAGTTATTTCTCGTGACTCCTTCTCAGTAATCTTGTCGACCACGTCTCTCCAATTCTTTCGCATACCATAAGGCAAACGTTCAATTATCTTTCTTAAGCTGTCTGGATTATCTAGCTTGCTTGAATACCCAATGGTTCTGAGCATGTTCTTGCAGCTTGTCAAAAGGATGGAAAAGCGTTGAAGAGCTGCAGCATTTTCGGACTTTATCATTGGGCCGGTGGTCACGCGATCAACGTACGATGCAGCGATTTTGTAATCCTGGCCATATCTTCGCTTCAACAGCCGCCGTGCTTCTGCATAACCTTCTTCACCTTTCATAGATAAGCAACTTTTCATCAACTCTTTCACGTCGCCCTGAGTGTACTGAATAAGATAATAGAGTCTAGCGCTATTACTATCTGTATTCGTTTCGATGAGATTCTCAAACGCTCGTATGAATGTTTGGTAGTCGATTGGATCACCACTGAAGACGGGAACTTCGGGTTTCGGTAGCATCAAAGCATTAGCGCTTTGTTTTTGGGTTTGTAGAAAACGTTCAAATTGAGCGTTGTCGTCATCTCTTTGCTTTCGCGTGGCTTCGAGGTTTTTATCAGGAACAACGTCCGCGTTTCTCTTTCTGACTTCGGTAGAACTGGTTTGATCTGGCGATGTATCCACTGTTTCACATTCATTCACGTTCGGAGATTCAACAACATTTCGGGCATCGCTTTGTATGCGAACATCGTATTCTCTTTGTGACGAACCCATTCGCGTAGGTTTATCACTCATTTGTTGAAGAATCGTCGTTTCCGTTTTCTCTGCCTCAACATAGGCATTTTCTTCTGCAGTCGCCATTGCCAACTGGGTTTCCAACTCAAGTTCTTCGGCCAATCTTTGTAAATGAAATTGTTCCTCTTGCAAAGATCGCTTTTTACGAAAAGAAGCGGCTTGTGCTTGGAGTCTCGCTTTCTTGGCTGCTGCTTTCGCCTTAGAAAGAGATATGGAACTTGAGGTTGACGCACCTGAGATGTTGGAACCAGCCATTGAACGCTGCGAAATATTTCTAGCGTGAGACTTTTGCCGTAGTCCAACGCTGCTCACGGAATCTTCCGGTCGTACATCATGTATATCTGATACAAGGATAAGTCGTTCGTTGCATTCGTTTACATTTTGCTTTAGATCCGTAATACGATCCATTTCAGTATTAAAATAGTCGTTTGATTCCTGTATATCATCCTCGTCGTGTAGGTTTTGATGCAGTAACTTATGAGCATTACTAAATTTTTCAATTGCTGTTTCGAGGTGTAACATTTTTTGACTAATCTCGGATGCATTGCTTGGATCTAGAATTAATTGTTTTATTTCATTATGTTTCTTTGTTAGCGCCCGTTTTGCGCTAGTTCTATCTTGTTTCAGTTGACGAATATCAACAGGCGCATCTCTAGATTTAGTCGCGTCAATTTTATCGCGTTCTTTTCCGTCCAAAACGTCACCGCCAATAGACGTAGTCTCTTCTTGATCGCTCATAGTTTAATAATTTCCTGCGCAAATTAAACTCAAGGGTTTTAATTTCCTTAGTGGGTTTAATCAATTGCGAATGTCAGTGGTAAAGTCAATTTCGAGATAAGCGCATTCTTGAAATTCTTCAAATTCTTTCTTTGGCCCGCGGCAGTCACGCAATGTTAGACAAATTGTACAATACAATACAAGACTGTTCGGTAATCGGTGTTATAAATGGAACAAATTCGAACTAATGTAAGCTCTTTGCGTAGCGATAGGGTAGACTGATTTCTTAAAGCTTACGGGGGGTTTTACTTGAGTAGCGTGAGGGTTTCGAACTTCGTCTTTGACGCAGATAGAGTAGATGAGTAGACGTATTACACGTATAGATTTCTTTAATTCGGTGTTCAAGTATAGCAACAATCAATAGACAATCAAACGAGTTCGAACTATAAGGAAAAATAGTGACTAAACTAAATACCGTGCAATAGTTATACTAATATACTAAATCAACTTGAATATGCTAAATTACTGTCTAAATATAATATGCGCATGCTTTCTAAACTAAATTAAACAAACAAATAAATATATAAATCCTACTTTGGTGTCCTCTTGTTCCTCAAGTAGCGTCCAGTATCTTTTCTTCGGGAATCGTTTTCTTAGTTAGCGTGAATAAATTGATCCTTACTGATCGGTCGACTGTTCAATTTGATCTATCACGCGAGCCCCCTATGCATGTGACGTAACAAATACATGCCCAGAGGCTTGAGTGACGTTTCAAACTAACAACGACTTTTCATATAACGCTATAAATTTCGGATAACACACGACTTTTCATATAACGCTATAAATTTTGGATAACACACGACTTTTCATATAACGTTATGAATTTTGGATAACACACGATTTTTCATATAACACTTTCAATTTTGGATAGCACACGACTTTTCATATAACGCTATAAATTTCGGATAACACACGACTTTTCATATAACTTTAATTATGATCCTTTGCGAGCTTACGGGCTGCTAGAGCACGTGGGCAAGAAACTTGAAATTTTTATAGTACGTGCACATGTTTTTATACATCGCTGAATTTAAAATCTAAATATTTCGCAAATCCTAAATTATGACATCCTCTGTGGAAATATTAGTGGGAACACAGCTATAGGGAACTTTTGAAAAATTGTGCTAGTAATCTTGACGAAGCGTCGCGATTGTTATTAAACGAGGAAAATGCTCAGAGTGATGGTCGGACAACCACTGTGAAGGACGCATGAGATTCAACATGACATTCAACATGGTATTCGATATGGTGTGAACTCACTCATTTCAATTACTCAGAAGTAAAAATGAAAAATATAGCCATTTCTTCTCTTCCAAATGAATTAGAAAGAAAGAAATCATACAGTTCGTATTAACTAATTAATAACTTTGTTTTATTGCACACAAAGCAACAAACGCGCCAGAGTTTATTTTAACATGCAGTTCTACACAAAATGTGCAGTTCTAAATCCATTTGTGCAGTCCTTAAAACTCAAATGTGCAGTCACCAAACTAACAAAAATAGCCTTAATTAAAACAGTCGTCTTATTCACTCGTTACCCTTGTGGATGCTCCAGAAAATTCCAGAATTGCTGTCCTTAATTGAGCATCAAAAATATAAACGTTTTCTGGGGGAGGACTCCAGACCTCCTACTTTCCTCACAAATCACTTACGTGCTGGCGTAATGGAAAATAAAGTAAAATTGGGGCGAGCGAAGCTCCCCAAAAGAGATTAGAGTGGGAGAACCTAATATTCATAATAATCTTAAATTTGCATTTGAGGCAGCTACCGGGGTAATTGTTGTTCGATATGTAGAATTGTTTCCTTTATATTGAGTTATTCTTAGATTCAAAAGACTCACTTCATGCACTGGTTTTGTACAAATTTATTACATAAAACACAACATAAACACACATAAATTCCCTCTCGTACAATTCTTTCCTCGTGTTCAGTTTTTGTACGCATGCGCCATGCTTCCACTTAACAATAACAACTTCCACTAGGAAAATAAACTTCTGTCTTCTCTTACACTCCCTCCGTTGACCAATCAAATCCGTTGGTCAACAAATCTATAACTAAAACAGTTAAGTAGTTCAATAATGTCAAGAAATAAATTGTATATGCAGCATGGTTAAACTAACCAAATATCCAAAGTTCAATCCTATAATTGTCGACATATATTCTACAATCCTCATAAATCAAGGTCCTTGATCCATCTCTTTCTTCGGTTATCCGCTTCGATCGCTGCCGCTCTCCTGGGTCTTGTTCTCGTCACTTCTGCTTTGTCATCCTCCTTGGCTTCGACAGGTAATTCACTTTCACTGGCTATAGATCTGATTTCCAAGGGGTAGAGTCGCTGAACAGGTCGTTTTATGGTGGTTGATCTTCCTTTCTTTGAAAACACCTTTACTACAGCTCCTCTTGTCTGTCCATCAGCTCCAGAGACTAAACTTTCAACCTTTCCCAATCTCCAAAGTCCTCTGGGACGTGATTCTTCGTGAACTACTACAATATCCCCAAGACTAACGGTTTCATTTCCATTTCGTTTCTCAACTCGGTGAGATTCTCGCAACTCCATCAAGTACTCATTCCTCCATCTCGACCAGAAATGATTCATAACATTACTTAAATGTCTCATCCTCCGGGTTAAATCATCCGTATATAACTTAATGTCAAAATCTGGATCGTCCTCATTGTAGTTGGGTTCTGGCAGACTCAATAGCCTTCGTCCTATTATCAGATGTGAAGGCGTGAGCGGTTCTTCGAAGTCCTCTGTGGAAATATACGACAGAGGGCGAGAATTGAGGATCATTTCGACTTCAACCGTTGCTGTGAGGAGCTCTTCGTACGTGAGCTTAGCCGTTCCCAATGTTTTCTTTAAGCATCTCTTCGTCGATTTGACTAGCCTTTCAAAGAAGCCTCCCCACCAAGGGGCCTTTTCCAAGTTGAAATGCCATGTTATGCGCCTTCCAGCAAAGAATTTCTTTACGTCAGGATGAGTTAAAATGGTAGTAATTTCTTTCGCTGCGGGTTTAAATGTCCCACCGTTGTCCGTTATAACAGTTGATGGTATTCCTCTTCGGGCAGTAAATCTTCTGAAACTCCTCATGAATCCTTCTGACGTCAAATTTGGCACGACATCCAAATGTACTGCTCTGACTACGCAACATGTATATAAACAGATCCAGACTTTCGGACTTTCCTCTCTCGTCTTCACGTATAACGGACCGAGAAAATCTATGCCCGTCGCAGTAAAAGGTGGTGCCTCGTTTACTCGGAACTCTGGCAGCGGAGGCGCGGGTGGAGCTTGGTAAGGCTTTCCTTCAAACCTGCGGCAAGTAGCACACTTGCCCAGTTGTGTCCGAATAAACTGTCTTCCTCGAACAAGCCAATACTGGGATCGCAATTCAGTCAGGGTCTCCTTTACGCCATTATGCATCACTTTCTTGTGGCACTCCCGAATGATTAGGGTTGTGAGATAATGATTCTTGTCCAATATGATAGGATGCTTCGTCATTAATGGCAAGTTCGCCTTTGCCAATCTTCCTTTGCATCTCCATACATTTTTTTCGTCAAGATAAAGATCAAACTGAACCTTCCAGTGTTCAAATTCCCCTTTCTCAGGCAATGCTCGTTGCATTTCCTTCATCCACACAGTGTGAGCTTCATCAATTTCGTTCGCACTTAAACTACCACCTTCAATTCTACCGTCCTTCTTGTGTTGCACTGCTTTCACAAATCGTAGAACATACGCTGTCACCCGAAGAAGTCGTTTCAGGGTTCCAAATCGCTCGCACCTTATAATTTTGTTGAGGCCATGCGAAGAATTGCTCAGTGTAAGGGTTGATAAACTTGGTGGTTTCGTTAATTTCATTTCCGCTAAGCACTCTTCTGGTGGTACGCATTGCTCGTCACCGTCTTCAAGCCTTTCGGTATTAGTTTCACCTAGCCAATCTGGACCACTGTGCCATAGTATACTGTCCGCTAGCTCTGAAGGGTTTATTCCTCTTGAAGGTATGTCAGCTGGGTTATCTCTGCCTGGACAGTGTCGCCAAGAATTCGGGCTTACCAGACTTCGGATTTCCATTGCTCGGTTCTGCACGAACTGTTTCCACTCCCGATCTTCATTCTTGATCCAGAACAACGCTACTTTCGAATCAGTCCAGCAAACTGAATCTTGCAATTGTAACTCTAGACGTAAGACCTCCTCCACGTCTTTAAGTAATCTTGCAAGGATGAGACAGGATAACAGTTCCAATCGCGGAATAGTTTGTTTTTCAATGGGGGCGACTCTTGTCTTAGATGCTAAAAATCTTACGTAAGTACTGCTGGCAGTTCTAATTACCAAATAGGTCACCGCGGCATATGCCATCTTTGACGCATCACAGAAACCATGGATGGTGGAAGAAATTACTCTCTCGCTTATATTATAGAAATAGCAACGGGGAAGGAGAATGCGTTTCATCTTCCGTAGTTCTGCTACTAGTTTCTCCCATTTGACTCGTATCGAATGTGAGATCTCATCATCCCAACCAACTTTACTTTCGCATAACTCTTGGAACATTTGTTTAAACTGGACAGTTATTGGTGACATATATCCCAACGGGTCGTAAAACTTAGCGGAGAGTCGAACGATATTTCGCTTGGTGGGTTCACAGGTTTTGGCCAATTCAGCTATGCCACTTAAGTCAAAAACAAGTTGATCTTCAACGAAGTTCCAATTTACCCCAAGAACTCGTTGTTCACTTTCAGATGTTGTGGGTTCAGTACCAAGCGTGATCTTTGAATATGTCTCATCTTCATCGACAGCATCAGGTTGTTCAGAGTTGTGACTTGTACTAATATCCTTTGCCAGCTTGTTGGATAACGTAGATTCGTTCCTTTCAATCTTCTCCATCAGCCTTGGCGAATTAGTAACAAACTTTCGTAAATTGAAACCCCCTTCCGCCAATCGGAGCTTTGCCTTCTTATACAACATGTAAACAGAGTCATCATCATTTCCACCAGAATTCAAGTCATCGACGTAAATAGCTCGTAAAAACGCATCCACAAATTTGGGGTCTTCACAACGGTACTGTTCGATATGGTGTCTTATGGTGGCGTTGAGCAAAAACGGACTGGACGACACCCCAAACGCGACCCGGGTGAATCTGAGGGTGATGACCTTCGGGTGTTCACTCCATACGTCGTCGAACCATAAGAACCTCAGAACGTTTCGATCTACCTTTGCGACTGATACCATAAGAAACGCCTTTTCGATATCTCCAGCTAATGCAATTCTATGACTCCGGAATCGTAGAATGATATCCATGATGCTCTGTGTCATTGCAGGACCAGTGTACAAGCAATCATTTAGGGATGGACCACTCGATTTTGCCGAAGCATCGTATACTATTCTCAGTTTTGTGGTTTGCTTGTCTCGCCTTATCACCGCATGATGGGGCATGTAATGGACCTTTCTCATTTCACCAACATCTTTCTTATCAACTATTTCTACAATTCCTCGATTCAACTGATCCTTGATGACAGCATCGTATTCTTTAAGTACTTCTGGGTCCCTTTGTAATCATTGTAGTAAGCTCATTAATCGTCGGCGACTCATCTCAAAATTATCAGGTAGGATTTGGTGCTGTTCCTTCCATGGAAGATTTACCTCGTACCGTCCATCCTTGAATGTGATGGTGCTCTCAAATTCGTCATGTACCGACCTTTCTTGCTTCAGTATGCCAAGTGACTCTAAGTCCCAGAAAGCTCTCAGATCCCTTTCAATTCCTTGGCTCTGGGTTTGGGTAGGTGAGGTTGCACATCTTAGGACATGTGTAGTGGCTAAATTCGTAGCGGGTTTGGAGATTGGCATCCGCTCGTCTTCGACTGGACCAGAAAGAACCCATCCCAATCTTGTACCGACTGCCGTTGGACTATTTTCTCCCCTTTTAACCTCTCCTGTCACAAGATCCCAATACTGGTCGCAACCAATGAGAATATCGACTTCTGAGTTGCATATCCCTGTCGAACAATCAGCCAATTTCAGGTCTCGCAAATGATCATAACTTTGTTGGGCTTGAGAAGTAAACTGATGTTGCAGTGGCTCACATATCATCGGTACTGCATAGGCGGACAGACTTATCTCAGCTTGGTCATGTTGCGATTTCAATACAAACTTTACAGAATCACAGGTTTGAATTCTCTCTTCTTCTGAACCAAACGTTTTTATCACCATTGTTTCTGTTTTCTCTGTAGGTAAATTTAACTTATTTCTTACTCGATTAGTTATATAAGAGCGCTGGCTACCGCTGTCCAGAATGACTCTCACCTTTGCACTGTTCACTGTTGCATCGCCTTGCGTAATGGTTGCTTGGGCTGTCTGCGGAAGGACAGGTGTCTTGGAGCTCACGAAAAGATTTGTTCCATTGGTTTGTTGTTTGAGGGGATTATTTTCCGATCCTGTTTTCTGCTGAGCTTGTAATCCTTGGTCCTGTTGTGCACCTTTCTGAACATTGGCAGGGTCTTCAGACTTTCGCTGATTGCTATCTTTCGTGCAGATACTTATGTGATGCCTACCACGACATTTGAAGCACTGAGTTTTAGAGCTGCAATCTCGACACAAGTGATTTTTCTTTAGGCATAAGAAACACCGACCGCCCTTTCGTAAAATGTCCTTTCGGGCTGTGACATTTGAGACAGTTTGACAACTATTAGAGGTGTGTGGACCTTGGCAATAAGTACAACTGATTGGAGAGCCCCCCGTCTGTAAGACTGCACCAGATGGTAGTTGTCTTCCTTGTAACTTGGGGTGTGGGTTACGCTGCAAGTTACTACTGCCAGCGCTACTGTTGCTGGTTGCTCTTTCTCTTGCTTCTACTTCGGCCTCAAGCAATTCCAGTAATCGGTCAAGATCCCAGTTATCATTCTTTATGTCACGACTGATCAGTATACGCAAGTCTTGTGGGAGCTTGTTCATGAGCATTGAACATAAAAGATTACCATATGATTGTGATGGTATACCAAGGGACTTGAGGGCCCTAATGTGCGACTCGACTGTGTCATACAATGATCTAAGCCCCTTCAAGTTTTGAACTGATGTAACTGGATCCAGATTGAGAAGGATATCCATGTGCTTGTTTACTGCCAATTGCTTATTCCCAAATCTTTTCTTAAGTATGACAATTGCTTCATTATAGTTCCCAGATGTTAACGTTAGTCCCGATATTGCATCAGCCGCTGTATTCTCAAGGAGTGAGTTGAGATAATTAAATTTGTCAATATCTGACAAGGAGGGATTCTTATCAATCGCAGATTCAAAGGTGTCCCAGAATGTAGACCAGGTAGTTATATCACCCCGAAATTTCTTCAGGTTTAACTTTGGCAGTTTAACAGAGGGTTGATTCATTTGATGGCTTGACTGAGTTGTAATTCCATTCTGACTAGGGGAGCCAGGGCCTTGCATTTCCTCGAAACCCGCCATGGCCAATACTGTTTCAGTCTGGTTGTTTTGTGGTGTCGGTGGGGTAGAGTTATTTTGTGGTGTCGATGGGGTAGGGCTATTTTCAATAACAATGTTAGCAGATTCATTCGACTGTGTAATTTCAGTTAAAGTATTTTCAATTTCAAGAATTGTTGATTGCATATTTTCCCTTAGAATATCTGCTTGCTCAATTTCAAGTTCTACATCATCATCGCCTACAAGTTCCAGAATAGCATTGTCTTGTTGTTGAAATACAACTAGTTTATCTTCGAGTGTTTTCTTATAAAGTGTAAGCTTCACAACATGAGGTGCTAGTTTAGATTTATCATCAACACTTGTCAAGAGATCATTCGCTGCAGAAATTGTTCGTTTTGTTGATGTTCTGTGGCCATTTCGGACTCTTTTCATTCTACCCAACTCTTGGGCTTCCGTCATCGTAATGAGAGTTTTAATATGAGTTTCAATTTCAAAAGAATACTGATAAAACAACTTACCAGTCGAGGGATTTCGTCGTGTATTAGATTTCAAATTCCAACAGTGTTTTACATTCGCATTATAAATCTGCTCTAATCGGGCTTCGAAGGACCATGTTCGATATGGAGAATTGTTTCCTTTATATTGAGTTATTCTTAGATTCAAAAGACTCACTTCATGCACTGGTTTTGTACAAATTTATTACATAAAACACAACATAAACACACATAAATTCCCTCTCGTACAATTCTTTCCTCGTGTTCAGTTTTTGTACGCATGCGCCATGCTTCCACTTAACAATAGCAACTTCCACTAGGAAAATAAACTTCTGTCTTCTCTTACAATTGTTAGGTTAATGTTACTGGCACGTTTGTTGGTTTGTGTGCAATAAAACATAAAGTTATTAATTAGTTAATACGAACTGTATGATTTCTTTCTTTCTAATTCATTTGGAAAAGAAGAAATGGCTATATTTTTCATTTTTACTTCTGAGTAATTGAAATGAGTGAGTTCACACCATATCGAATATCATGTTGAATCTCATGCGTACTTCACAGTGGTTGTCCGACCATCACTCTGAGCATTTTCCTCGTTTAATAACAATCGCGACGCTTCGTCAAGATTACTAGCACAATTTTTCAAAAGTTCCCTATAGCTGTGTTCCCACTAATATTTGAGGGCCCCCTATACTTTTTGCGTGAAGCGTGAAGGGCTTATTTTACTTAGCCGTGAAACGTGATCGGGCCCCCTATACTTTTTGCGTGAAGCGTGAAGGGCTTATTTTACTTAGCCGTGAAACGTGATCGATGATTTTCTTAATCCGTGACTCGTGAAAAGGCAAAATATTTTTACGTGAAAGCATATTGTTAAGAGGTATAGGGGGCCCTCATATTTCCACGAGAGGATGTCATAATTTAGGATTTGCGAAATATTTAGATTTTAAATTCAGCGATGTATAAAAACATGTGCACGTACTATAAAAATTTCAAGTTCCTTGCCCACGTGCTCTAGCAGCCCGTAAGCTCGCAAAGGATCATAATTAAAGTTATATGAAAAGTCGTGTGTTATCCGAAATTTATAGCGTTATATGAAAAGTCGTGTGTTATCCAAAATTGAAAGTGTTATATGAAAAGTCGTGTGTTATCCAAAATTGAAAGTGTTATATGAAAAATCGTGTGTTATCCGAAATTTATAGGGTTATATGAAAAGTCGTGTGTTATCCGAAATTTATAGCGTTATATGAAAAGTCGTGTGTTATCCGAAATTTATAGCGTTATATGAAAAGTCGTGTGTTATCCGAAATTTATAGCGTTATATGAAAAGTCGTGTGTTATCCGAAATTTATAGCGTTATATGAAAAGTCGTGTGTTATCCAAAATTTACAGCGTTATATGAACAATTGTGTGTTATCCAAAATTTATATTGTTATATGAAAATGAAAATCTTATCTTAAAATAGAATAGCATTTTTGACACCGATGACGCGCCATAATTAGGGAGCATTCATTTTTTAGCTGGGGGGTGGGCCGGAGGAATTTGGGGGTGGGTCAGCCAATTTTGACATGCTTCAAAGGGGTGGGTCTTTTTATAGTTTTGGTATAAATGGAGGGGGTCATAAAAATAATCAGTGAAAAAATCACCAATATGATTTTATAGAATTTGGAAATATTTGGATCAAGAATGGTAAAAAGGTATACCGGTATAGAATCTATCAACTATCTCGTCATCTATAACAATGAAGCAAAATTCATTTGACGCTCTGTTCACACAGTCCATAGGAAAACATTTCCATGACGTTCGTCAATTGACCTCGTTTTTATCCGTTTTTGTGTGAAAACATGAATGAAAGAAAACGCAGGACTGTAGCATGATTTCAAAATCATGCATGATTTCAAGGTCTGCATGCATGACTTCAAAATCATGCAGACCTTGATCAATTTTAAGCTTTATTAATTTTAAGCGGCTACATTATCCATGACAAACTGCAAAGAATGAAGATAGTACCCACAGTTTCCTGCAACTTATCCTAGTTATCCAATATAAATACGCCTTCGCCCATTTAGTACTACCAAATTGTCAATTTCGACATACTAAAACGCTGTTTTCTGACCATCAGAATTCTGTCAAATCTTCCCCCCAAAGGCCAGGAAATGGCATTTCAGAGACTCTAGATTTAAAAATTTCCTAGGTCCTTCAGCCCTCGCTTTCAGCCCCCCAATCAAAAAGAGCTTCCTACGGACCCTGAAACGCTATGGAAACGACACCGTGCGGATTATTAGTTAGGACGAGGAGTCAAAAAATTTTCAGTAAAAAAAATAGGGGGTCATAATTTTTTATCAACTTTTGTCTTGGGGGTTCCAAGTTTTCGCATCGAATTAGACATCAGTTCCTCCGCCCCCCCCAGCTAAAAAATGAATGCTCCCTAAAACAATTAAAAACAGTTAATTTATTTTTTACTTAAATCTTCGTCTGAAATTTGTTCAAATCGCTTCATAATGGCCACCGCCGAAACATCGATCTCGAACCCACCTCCTAAACATACGTCAGCAGGTGGGTTCGAGATTGAACGCACCTCCTCGTATAAATGAGATAATACACTGTAAATTTTACACTGTAAATTTCGTAGCAATAATGTTCTGTTCGGTGTTTTATGTGAGATAGGCGTTGACTGTAAATTGGCGGGAAAATCTGTTAAATGGCGGGAAAATATGTACTCACGACTCTTGATGAATTGTAGCGTTATTTGTCTGTGATTTCGCGGTATTCGGCTTCCTTTTATTCTTTAGTTTCTCATCATAGATAGGAGCTCATCCATTTCATGAGAAGACGCTAATAAACTACACTTTAGCTCGGGCGGCCTGGGGACGAGGATGTTGAGAATGCAATCTCGTTCCCCAAGCCTGCGATCCTCGCGAGGCTCTGGGATAATCCGTTTCAGGGAGGAATCTGATTGGCCATTGAAATGGAATGCGTAGTTCAATCTTAGCCAGGATTCTTGGCTTCCGGTAACGGATTATCCCAGAGATTTCTTCCCGAGGATCGCAGGCTCGGGGAACGAGATTGTTGAGAATGATGAAAAAACAAAGCTTAGTGTCCAGGCCTCTTATGGTGAGAGTAAACTGAGCTATAAATGTTAGTGGATGTTTTATATTATGACTAGTTATTCGTACCGGTATTGTACTAGCCATCAGAGTTCTTGCTCGATATTTGTTTCAAAACTTTTGTTGTGCACGATTTTTTTTTTGGGGGGGGGGATATTTTCTGTGCGCGATTTTTTTTGGTATTCCCCCCCCCCTAATGGTCCGTCCCTTGTAATGGCGAATATATGGAACCAATAGTATCGAAAATATCACACACTGAAGGGACGTTGTTGACGCTCCTCTCTAACACAAGGTTTAGTCTATGTGAAAGCAATGAATATACACTGACTAGTCTGCACCAGCTGCAGTGAGATGCTGTTGTACAACCTCATCCTTATTGCTGGCTGCGTCAAAATCTTTACCGTACCTAAGGCCAACTAAATTACTGATGACTTTCTTCTCTTTCTTTTTTCTTTCCTTGCCTTTGTCGCTTCAGCTATTCCAACAAGTTGGACATCGATGGGTTGATTTACAATTTTAAAATTGTGCATGCGTTCCGGCGACAAAATATGCGTCCGTGCTTTGGCATGTTTTGCCAGTCATCCCCTTTCACCAGCAGCTTTCTTCCATGAGCATGAGCAGCTTTCTTCCATGAAGACGTCGGAGCTTCCAACTAAAAAAGTTTCACCAACAATGTTTGATTATGTTCAAATTTATATCTAACTAAATCGCAGGGCCGTAGGTTCAATTCCTACCAGAGGACCTTGTGCTGCATTTTTCGCAGTCGTTCCTGGTTAGGTCTTAAAATGTATATATTCTCACTTCGATTACAAACCCTAACATTCTAATATTAATTCCACCCAGGCCCGGAGCTACGGGGTGGGGGGGGTGGGGGGGGTGGGGGGGGTGTGACCCTCCCCAGTAATTGTATTCAGTCGGCAGGACTGCTATTCAGTCGGTACGACTGCTATTAAGTCGGTAGAACTGCTATTTGGGTTAAATATTTTTGGCGCAAAGGGCAAGAACGTGGTGGTGGGAATTTTAGGAAAATTTTGAGGAAAAATGTAAAAATTTTGGAAAAATGTAAAAAAATGTTGAAAATTTGTTATGTCCGGAAAATTTTTGAATGTTCCGGAAAATTTTTGTATGTCCGGAAAATTTTTTGGACCCCTAAGATGGTGCACTGACCGAAATTTGTTTGGCGACGGGGGGGGGGTTCCGGAAATTGTGTTCCGGAAAAATTTTTTTGGACCAGTCGGTTGAATTGAATTACACCCCCCTGAAGAATTTCCTGAGGACGGCCCTGATTCCACCAAGTGAAGTGCAAGAATCCAAATTATTGAAGTCCACCTTATCACAACCCGCACACCCGATTACCTATATATACATGAACTTGCGGTTACAGCTCAACAGCTGGCCTCTGTAGCTCAGTTGGTTAGAGCGCTGCACCGGAATCACAGGGCCGTAGGTTCAATTCCGACCACAGGACCTTGTGCTGCATTTTTCGCAGTCGTTCCTGGTTAGGTCTTAAAATGTATATATTCTCACTTGGATTACAAACCCTAACATTCTAATATTAATTCCACCAAGTGAAGTGCAAGAATTCAATTTATTATCCTAACCCACCCTGTCAACTTCCCCTGTGGGAGGAAACCGCAGTGGGAGAAAACCCACGACTTTGACTGACTCTTTTCATATGAGCGTTCACTGACTCTTTTCATATGAGTCCGTAGCGAGAATCTCGGCGTGAATCGAACCCACGTTCTCAGATGTGCGACTTATTTATATCCTCAATATTTCTTTCAAAATTCAACTATACAGGCCAACCAAGCATTCATACGATCCACTAGTTACTACTTCGTCGTTACAGTGCAAAATCATCTTCCAGAATTTCGTAGTTACTGG
>CACRXK020004986.1:0-29637 GCA_902702795.2 Paramuricea clavata
ATAAAATCTAATAAACTATTGGGTATTATAATATTAAAGCTAGAAATTCTACAAAAGACTATCGTACATTGCGAGAGTATCATGAAAGTATATTGAAATTATTTTCATGATAGACTTATCATGTACATTTAGTATATATAGGAATAAGTTTTTTGTATCAATTGAACGGAAGGATGAGTTGATTTTGCATATGTGAATATGAGAAGTTCTTTGGAAGCTTTCGCACCGTGGTTGAGATCAGGTTTTCGTCTGCGTATAGCAAGAGACTCCTTGAATAACAACAGAGACCAGTGGTCTGACCTATCAATTATTTTACAATTTCTAAATATTAGTTGAGTTAAATTAGTGTTTATAATGTTAGTTGAGTCAGGTGAAAGTTCCATAAGGGATTTGATGTGTTGAAAATGTTCGCAGCAGTTGATGTGGGAGTTGATTTCCGAGTTTTCTCGTGTGCTATGCTCTTTCAGACGGGTGTATAGACAGCGGTCTGTTTTACCAATGTAGCTGCTTCGACAACCCGGACATGAAAATTCGTAAACTACGGAGCTTTTGTATTCATCCGGTGTTTTGTCTTTACAGGACAGGAAACAATTGGAGTTCGTAGTATGCCAGTTTAAAATAAATTTACACGGACTCTTTAGTAAACGGCGAGTTTTGTTTATGAACTTTTTGGTCAAAATGTTGCCATATTTGCCAATAAATGGGAGTCTTATCCATATTTTGGGTAGATTATCTGGTGTTGCGCGTTCTGTAAGGTCGACGTGTGGGATGTTATTGCTTCCTTCCGGTGTCAAGCGAAATACCTGACCTCTGCGAAATTCCTGACCAAGCGTGACGGCTCATGTATTTCGCGCGTGTAGGCGGGAAATACATGACGCTTGCGAAATACCTGACTCGATGAAAACCTCAATCAAAACCATTCTTGGCTTACATCTCGGTTTATATCGTGTTTAATGCTATAATAATGTATTGTATCGAGTACCGAAGCTAGAATCAATTTGATATTTCTGATATTACTGAACAATCGGGAATATATGTTTTTTATCGATTATACTTTATATAGACTATAGTCAATAAACAATCTGCGACTTCACGGGAAATGAATAATAAATAAATTGAATTAATATATTTTGCATATAGTCTATAGAATATATTTACAAAGAAAAAGTTGATTATTATACTAGTATAACGCGTTTTACGCGTGTTAGGCCTACCTATGTAGGTATCTTTGGATATCATGTTGGACTTTATTGTAAGGTATGACTCTAGTTTTAAGCTGCGTTTTTATAAGGAAAAGTTTAAATATTTTTAAATCAGTTTTGACTGTCCAGTAAATTATTTGAACTACAAATGCACAATGTCAATGACATTGAATCATTCATACAACCATAAATCATAATATGGAGATATTTCAACATATGCACAATATACGCACAGTATACGCACCACCAACTAGTTAAATTAGATAGAAACGACTCAACGAGTTATAGGCCGTGGGCTGTTATGCGAAAAAGTGCCTAGAAAAGCAATTTCGTGGCACCCTCCTGGGAAATAGATTTTCTGTGGTTCACTGATTAATAGAACCATAGATGCTTAATACAAGTCCGCGAAATACACGACGTTTGCTAAATACAATCGGTCGAAACGATTTTTAAGTCCATATGCGATGTTAATACCACAAATGTTTCTAATATAGACATCGCCAAATCTAAACGGCCAACTCGGCAACTCACGAACTCATTGTTGCTGTTTGCTACTGAAATCGTGACAATTGAGAAGGTCAAACCTAACCGTGGTCAAACGCGAAACAAATTTTGGTGCTTATAGTAATGCTTTATAAATACACGTGTTGTCTGTTGAGTTGCGAAATTTATGAGCCAAAGTCATTCATGCACATCGTCTGCGCATGGGCAGTTCTACAATAGTCAGATATTTCGCAAGTCAGGAATTTCGCGTCACACCGGGTTTGAATCACTGGCGTTACGCCGCCCTATATATAAGCGCCCTGCTCTTATCCATGCTGTTTTGCGCGACCAAGGCGTGAAACTAGAAATGTGCGTGTATTGACCGGTGTGTGTAGACTTGCGAAAAATAGTTATGTGAATGTAAACTTGATTTGAGGGTGAAATGAATTGAAGGCTCGTAGAATGATTGGGATATCGTATCATCAACATAGCGGGCTCGCCGTTTACTAAAGAGTCCGTGTAAATTTATTTTAAACTGGCATACTACGAACTCCAATTGTTTCCTGTCCTGTAAAGACAAAACACCGGATGAATACAAAAGCTCCGTAGTTTACGAATCTTCATGTCCGGGTTGTCGAAGCAGCTACATTGGTAAAACAGACCGCTGTCTATACACCCGTCTGAAAGAGCATAGCACACGAGAAAACTCGGAAATCAACGCCCACATCAACTGCTGCGAACATTTTCAACACATCAAATCCCTTATGGAACTTTCACCTGACTCAACTAACACTATAAACACTAATTTAACTCAACTAATATTTAGAAATTGTAAAATAATTGATAGGTCAGACCACTGGTCTCTGTTGTTATTCAAGGAGTCTCTTGCTATACGCAGACGAAAACCTGATCTCAACCACGGTGCGAAAGCTTCCAAAGAACTGCTCCGCCTTTCTGGCTTTATAATAGCTGCATCTGTAATTTTAACACTATTATTAATCCTGAGGATGACTACAAACTAGTCGAAACGTCGATTAAAAATCAAAATGTTATTCGGAGTTACTGTTATTTTGTATTTTTTTTTTATAGGATATAGGTTTATTCGAAGTGTTATAGTCCTATCACTAACGTCGCGAATAACTATGTCGATTGCACATGTCTGATACAAACATATTGAGCCGTAAAGTCTACGCTGTAATTAATAAGTGGCTATTACGCTCGAGCCTCAAATTTTGCCATTTTATCTCCTACTGAGTATATGCCGGTTCGTGGCCCTTAAAGATAGACACTGAACATTTCATGTGTATATGTGGCTTTAGGAAATATTCCATAAATTGCTACGATTTGGGATGATTTCCCGATTGAAAACCGAAATGATTTCCCGATTGAAAACCGAAATGATTTGTGCGATGTCGGGCTATTTGCCGACAAAGCGCGCTAGCCGCTGTTATTTTGACAGAATATGATTATATGATATAGGCCTACCTCTACACTTTTCAGCCGTAATACATATAAATGCGCGCATTGTAATCATATACATATCGTTTAATTTAGCTTCAAAAACTTGATAAAAAACATGTTTATATTCGTGTTGGTTCCGGAGCGCAATGGTGTGATCGTTGCCAGAGCACATGCACTAAGCCGCCTCGGCAGCCTATATATCGTGTATGTAACGGGAAATCTTGCTTATTTCAGTCTAATAAAGTCAACTTTTTTTCTTTGATAATGTGCGCAACATGCTGCGCATTTTACATTTAACAAAATAGAGCAATTTTGATTTTATCAAGTTTTTGAAGCCGTAAATTAAACGATATGTATATGATTACAATGAGAGCATTTTAATATGAGGATGGGAAAGGGTATTTTCGTGAGCCGTGAATGGTTAATATTTGTTCGCGTGAAATGTGAAATGCTTGATTTTAGTGTCGTGAAATGTGATTTGTTCTACAGCCGTGAGGCGTGATTGTTGATAAAAATGCTCCGTGAAATGAGAATTAAGGATGCCTGTTTCGTGAACTGTGATTATTATAGTGATTTTTATAATAATAATAATAATAATAATTTATTCAAACAAAGTCCCAATATTGGGACATAGAATACATGGGTAAATAACTAAATAAGTCGTTACGGTCTATAACAATAACATAGATATTAATACCGGGTGGCCCAAAAAAAAGTACTCCTGTTTGATTCGTAATAACATCTAAACAAGTATAGCTTTTAAAGAGAAATAACTTGCATCAAATAGAGGAAGGACTAACTTAGACTTTGATATATTACAGTTGTATTTCCGACTTAAAAATTCGCGGAGATATTAATCTTTAAATTCGGGAGGATATTTCTGGATGTCTGAAATATGCAAAAATCGGCGTATCAAATATTAATCAAGATTTGCCCGACTGAAACATGCACTATTACCAGTAAATAAATGACACTTGACAAATTGTTTATTATGAAACAAAGTATTATTATATCTACAAAATACAAGCAAGATTCATTCGTCCGAGATTCGCGTGTGTTCCTAGCACGAATACGTTTCCTTATTTCATGAGACCACTGCATCGCGAAGGATCGTCATTGGATCGTTCGTAGTTCTGAATTAGGGCATGCTGTCACAACGGAATTGTGAAGCTCTTCTAACTTCTGCAACGTTCTGAAATCTTTGAAGAACACCCAAACTCTTTAGTGCCGTTTCTTAATCTTGGCAAGTTCATGGAGTAAACTGAGAATTATATGAAACACAATCAAACCATACAACTCCATAAGACATAACAATTAAGCAACTCCCCAGAGACATGCAACATTTTTGGAACAAAACGTAACAAAATAGTAGCGTTGTTACGGTGATGTGTATTTGCAAAAAGCAATATTATTTCCTTCAATAAAGAATATTCATCCTGCTCTAACCGAGAAATAATCTACTCAGTCTGTTTGAACCCATTAAAAACATAAAAAAATTAGGCTATTTAAGAATACGAAAAATTTAAGCGCCTGCCTTCCATGGTCAGTCTTTCATGTACATTTAAGTTTGCAAAGACCTAATATTAAATACTTGCATAATTTCGAACGTTCATATTTCAGGAAACAATGAGCTAAGACTTACATGTAAGATGTCTAAATCTACGCCATATCCCTTACAAACCTTAACGATAATTCGCTGAAATACAAGTTAGCCTAATATGTCATTAAGCAAACAAACGCTGGAGTTAATATTTGATATGCCGATTTTCGCTAATTTTAGACACATTCCAAAATATGCTCCCCATTTTTAACATTAATATATCCGTGAATTTTTAAGTTAAATACAACTGTAATATATCAAAATCTAAGTTAGTCCATCCTCTATTTAATGCAAGTTATTTCTCTTTAAAAACTTTACTTGTTTAGAAGTTATTACGAATCAAACAGGAGTACTTTTTTTTGGGCCACCCGGTATATATGAAAAAAAGTTGATAAATGTATAAATACACATACATACACACGCACACGTGAGTAATTAGATCAGGCTATCAAAAGCAGCCAAAACGTCGAAACAATATTTGCCTACTAACTTCATTATTGACTTATCCTTCATAGCCATAATATATATAAATAGGTTTTCCGAAGTAAATAAGTTGAAAAACCTATTTATTTTATATAAATTATCAATGAATTTTGTCCTGAGGTCGATGAACTTCATGTTTGTACAAGACATTAAAAAGTGATGTTCATCTCCTACTTCATTTAACTCACAAAGTCTGCATAGTCTATCATTGTATGGGACATTGTTGTATCTACCAGTTTCAACAGTTAGCTTATGTGCTGATATTCTTAACTTTGTAACAGCTTGACGATATTTGAAATTACTAATTTCGTTTAAGTATTTTTCACATTCAAAGTGTTTTTTTATTTTTCTAAAAGTTCTTAGCTTGCCAGTATTTTCGACAGGTTGAAACTGCTCTGCCCAATACAATATAAACGCTTCTTTAAATCTATGTTTCACGTGATGGCAAACATTTCCTTTTTCTGTTTCAGATAATTCCGTCTGCAAGTTGGATAATTCAGTTTGTGAATCGCAATTTTCTCCCCCACATAGTTGCAGTGCATATTTGATAAAAATTGTTGACTTTAGGTTAAGTTCCATGCATACATTCGCTGCTTTTCCAACAAGCGTGTTTGATAACAATGAACTTTTTATTCGAAACCAATATTTTACAACCAGCTTAGCTATTTGAACGATCAAAGGCGTTCTTCCTAGCTCAGCATAAATAGCCATGTTTGTTGATTTTGAATGAACTCCTAAGACTCTTTTGCAGAATTTTAGATGAAGTTTTTCAATTGCACTATTGATTTGGAAAATTTTTTTCTTGAACATTTCGAAAGAGTTTATTCTGCCCAATAAATGCGGACCCCACACTTCGCAACCGTATAATAAGATTGGGGTAACTATCGAAGAAAATAGTTTTAACATTAGTTTTATTGGAACATTTTCGACATTTGAGAAACTTTTAAATATACTATGATAGGCATGTAATGCTTTTCCGTAGATTATCTTTTGTGCTCGCTTGAAAGTACCAGAAAAGTGAAGAGTAATACCCAGATAACAATATTCATCAACTTGTTCCAAAATATTTTTGCCGAATGTCCAGATTGATGTAGAATGCCTACGTTTTTGGGTTGGTGTTCCAAATACTAGAACTTTGGATTTTTTAAGGTTAATGTTTAACTTCCACTTTTTGGTATAGTAAACAAGTTTTGTGAGGCAATTTTGTAACCCTGCCCTGGTTTCGGATAATAAGACTAGGTCGTCTGCGTAAAGCAAACAGCTTAGATTTGTATAATTTAATTTTACTGGAGTGCATGACCTGTCAAATATATCAGGTAGATCATTAATGAATAGGTTGAATAAAGTAGGACTTAAGTTACAACCCTGTTTGACCCCTACATGTGACCTAAAGAAAGTTGTATACCCCTCTTCCAATTTTACCGAACAGTCATAGGAGGAATACATGCTTAACATTAAACGTATGAATCTCTTGCTGCAACCATTCAAGATCAATTTGAAGAAAAGACCCTCCCTCCATACACTATCGTAAGCTTTTTTGAAGTCAATAAAACAAGCAAAGATTGGTTTACGTTTTGATTTGTAATAATCTATTAGAGTTTTCAAAACTAATAGATGGTCGGCTGTCCTATAATTTTTTCTAAATCCGATTTGGGAATTACTCATAATGTTGTTTTCGTCTAGATATTTATTTAGTCGTTCATTCATGATTAATGTGAAAAATTTTCCCAAACAACTGCTTATGCATATTCCTCTATAATTATTCGGGTCGATATTACTTCCTGATTTATAAATGGGGACTATAAAACCTTTAGACCAAAGTGATGGGAAGTGTCCATTGGACAAGATTTTATTAAACAGTTTTTCAAAGTAGGATGGCAGAACCTCAACTGCTAGTTTAATTATCTCATTGGACAACGAGTCATTGGCACTGGCTTTCTTATTCTTTAATCTTTTTGATAATGTGTACACTTCTTCCAGTGATACTGGTCTGTCAAGAGTATCATTTGTACCTAATGCCCAGATATTAAAATCTTTTATGATTTGTGCTTCACTGCTTGCTACTTCAGTATTGATATTTATTTTGTTCAGGTTTTTGAAATAATCAAACCATTCAGATGGTAGAATTTCGTGTGAAATTCTAGGTTTTTGAGCTTTTATGGAGTTAACGAGTTTCCAGAAATCTTTAGGATTGTTTTCTGATAATAATTCAATTTTATTTAGTATAGAATTATGAAATTGTCTTTTTTGTTTTTTAACTGTACGTTTATATTCCTTCTTTTTTGCAAAAAAGAGATGACGTAAGTAAATGTCGTTGGGAAATTTCGAGAGTAGACTACCTAAATTTCTCAAGTTCTTTTTCAGATTGTGACAATTTCCGTCATACCATTCCTGTCTCATTTTGGTATTACCTTTTTTGATCTTTTTCTTTTGCCTCTTAATGTTTAGAACTTTTTGTGAGGTATCGGACAAAATTTCTGAGAAATTAGCTACAAGTATATCTGTGTAGGTTGCTTCATCACTAGATACACCTTTATGTTGGAAAAATAGCGATTCTAATTTATTTTCTACTTCGTTCGAACTCATGCATTCTCTTAGAGCATCCTTTTGACTTTCATTCCAAATAAAAGATTTAATATGAGGGGTTAATTTGAAAGTATCACCTGAGTTTTGTGGATATTTAATCTGTAGTATAAAAGACAGACATGAATGATGAGAAAATTCAGTGATATCTTCAACATTAAAGCCTACAACAAATGAGAGCAAGCTGTGCGAGATAACAACATAGTCAACCACACTTGCCCCGTTGTAGGTCTGACAGGTAAATTGCCCAAGGAGATCACCGTTTGTTCTTCCATTTAAAACAGCCATACCATTGCCAATACATAGATCAATAAGGGATTTCCCATAAGCATTAACATGGTGATCTTTTGAATATCGCTGGTCTAATGATGGAGTGATATATTTATCATCTTCCAAGAACTTATTGTCAACAAAATCTTCTACAACACCTATTCTAGCATTAAAATCTCCACACAAAATGATATTGCCCTTGCTTGCAAACTTATAAATATTATTTTGGAGGTTTTCGAAATGATCAGTATTTAATCGTGATTCGCGTGATGAATTCTGTGGTGGAATGTATACAGTGCAAATGAAAATATCATGTTTGAGATTAAAGAACGTTTTGTCCAATTTATACCAAATAAACTCTTCACTACTTTCCTTGTCTAAAAACTTTATCCCTTTTTTAAGAGTTGACTTAACAAGAATAGTTATACCACCAGAACTTCTACGCGAATTTTGAGAAACCGTTTTTCTACATTTTGAAAATGAATGAAAACCATCGATATTAATATTGCATTTTTCATGGGGCAACCACGTTTCAACTAAAGAGACTAAATCAAATTTATGTAGCTTTGAAATAAATTCTGAGTCATCGATTTTACTTAATAAACCTTCAATATTCCAACTTGCAAACTTTAGGAAATGCTTTGCCATCAGTTGAATAAGATAGCAAACCTAGTCTAGTATATGTATATGTATGCTAAATAAATCTATAATTAAATAAATCTATAATTAAATAAATCTATAATTAAATAAATCTATAGCTAAATAAATCTATAATAAACATGATACGCGATAATCAAATTTATATGATCTCACTCGATTGCACAAGCGTAAAAACTTCGGAGGCCTTTCGCGAGGTTCCTCACGCTGAGGACAAGGTTCCTCACGCTGAGGACAAGGTTCCTCACGCTGAGGACAAGGTTGAGGACGCTGAGGACAAGGTTGAGGACGCTGAGGACAAGGTTGAGGACGCTAAGGACACGCACGCAGGTCGTCGTATATTCTCGTCACTCAAACTTGCACGTTATGATGTAGTTTTTAACTGACAGGTATAGAGAAATGAGAGAACTTAAAGCGTAGATACTGTACCATGCATTAAACATAGTCTTAATAAACCTATTATTATTATATTATTTTATAAGAATCTAGTTTTCCGTGAAATTGCTTTTTTTAAGACACGTGAATCGTGAAACGGCTTTTTTTTTCCTTGTGAAACGTGATCCATACCCCCCTTTCCCACCCTCATTTATGTATTACGGCTGAAAAGTGTAGAGGTATCATATTCTTTCAAAATAACAGCGGCTAGCACGCTCGGTCAGCAAATAGCCCAACATCGCACAAATCTCGGCACAAATCATTTCGGTTTTCAATCGCGAAATCCCAAATCTTAGCAATTTATGGAATATTCAGTCTGAACGCCATATCACATGAAATGTTTGTCTATCTTTAAGGGCCACGAACATATACTGGGACTGAGATAAAATAGCGAAATTTGAGACCCGAGCGTTGGCCACTTTACAGTCTTTACACTCAATACAGCGTACAATTTATAGCTCACTATGTTTGTATCAGACATATGCAATCGACATAGTTATTCGCGACGTTCGTGATAGAAGACACTTCGAAAGCTAATAAACCTATATCCTATATTCGTGACACTTCCAAAGCTAATAAACCTATATCCTATAACTTAATATCATCAAGCAATACATCTATAGACTTATTAGACTATACGAAACGGACACATTTACTTGTTATACAATAGATAACAGCAGGATAAGAAATTAAATAGCATGTATATTCTTTTATTACTGGAGATTTGTTGCGTCAAATTTTCCTGTATTTATGTAGCGCATAAAAGGAAAAAGTACGAAAAAAATATTAAAAATAAAAATAATATTTTCATGAAAAAATGCGTTTTAGCACATTTTATGACCCACGACTTTACCCGCGACTTTACCCACGACTTTACCCACGACTTTACCCACGACTTTACCCACGACACACGACTTTTGACCCACGACACACGACATATAGGGACACTCATCTCAAATGATCAAAGAACAAAACCGTGTTCGCGTTTTTTGACAGGTATTGTATTTGCTTTGATATAAAGCAGACAAGTTGACTTATCTAAATTTTGGGTGAACGGCAGAACAGATGCCTATAACTTGAAAAGTATGGCACTAAATAAAAAACGCGAACACGGTTTTGCTCCTGAACTATTGTTCAACATTGTGGCCAAGTTTGGAGGGAATCGGATAAAACGTGCGCGTTTCTAAACTATTTTTGTGGACAATCTGAGAGGGGTTTCCGCTCTCTGTTATCACCTCGAACTGTAATTGGGTTAAAATTAGTAAAATGTGTTTCGCAAGGATTTTAGCTGTCATTCACTCATTATCAGCTTATCACAAACCGTACATGCGAAAAAACACATGCAGACCGATTTTAATCGGCCAAACGAAAATGCAGTTACTGCATTTTCGTGGCCGATTTAGATCGTGCAGTAGAAGATCTGTCGTAGCCGCCGCATTTGTATTTTTTTTTTATTTTAAAATAACAATTACATGAAATATTTAGCAGTGGGTGGTCAGCAGTGTATATTTTATGCAAATGGCCGCCAACCTCATGTTTTTTTTATAAATACTGCCGGTAAATAAATATATATATATACATTGTAGAATAGTGGTTTTTATTAAACAATTTAAGTTCTGTTGTTAAAAGAAAACTGGTTGTGAAATTCAATATAAAAAATTTAAAAAGAACCGCCCGCCGCATTTGCATTTTAAAAAATAGGTACGCTACGCATACATGAATCTACGAATAGCAATAAATCGTTGCCCCACCCTACCCAGTAGTCAATAGACAATTTTAAAAAGTGAATGCCGACAAGCACAAGCTAGTCTAGAATATAATCAGAAAATAATATATGCGTACACAAACAGGTCATTGACATACCAGTAATTTGCGCTAAAATGGTTATTCCGGATTAAAATATTTACAATTCTAATTGTAGGACGATATTTAGTGGAACACTTATTATAAACAAATCCATGGTAGTAAAAACCCACAGTAACTGTGTCTTATGCGTGCACAATCCGAACGCGTTTTTCGCGTGACGAATTCGTACATGCCATAATAATAGAGACTCCTGCCCACTAACCAATACAAGGCCAATGCTCCTGCCGTGAAACAAGATAGTATGAAAAAATAAATATAATATAATAAAGTATTTTCAATTGTTCGTAAATAATATGTTGAAACAGAGACAGGATAAGCCAATATATAGGTAAACGTGAACAAGAATCACGTATAAATACATCACTGTTGCACTTTTATTGTGTCTACATTGAGTGAAATAATATTCGACATGAGCGCAGACTTCATATTGGGTCGTATTACATTTCGGAATTCTAACAACGACATGTTGGAGAATCACGTTCTAAACAATAAACATTGGCACTCAACGAAAGTGTGCGGTGAGCCGAACCATATTAATATACGCTGCGTATTTATGTACTTTAAAACATAATTGTTTCATATGAGAAACTAAGCAGGAGTAAGAAATCGGCGCTGCATGATACAGACTACTGGAACGCGCAATCAGCTTTATTTATCAAAGTTCAGAGGTCGGCTGTCGCAAAACGTTTGTTTATATATTTAAAACATTTAATGGGCCAATTTTACTAGAAACCTTAGTGGCTTACTTCTTCGCTCATATTTTACCAAATTTCGCCTTCATTCGAGCCCCAAAACGGATTCAAATGCTGAGTGATAAGTGGACGCTTCAAAAACCAATACGTACTATTTTGTAAATTGCTGAAAAGTGTACAGCAATCATGCTGCTACAAAACACAGACACGTAGTTCTTGATTCGCTCCATTTTCATCCACAAGTCGTCATATTTCAATGCGTAAATAAATATAAATCATAAATTATAACCCCTCTTTACCGCCATATTGGATTGTCTCGAGACCAAGCCGTGATTTGTAATTGCGTCATTTTTGCTAATACTGGTCGCTGATTGGCTAAGTTAACAGTGAACAGTGAACAGCTAACACGTCGATAGCATATAATCTACTTCGTAGATTCAAAAACGTCTGATGAGAAACCGGGAATTTTTTTTACTTGGCCTAAATAAACTAAGTGCGTCACATGCACTGATGCAGTCATATCAATTGTTGTATCGCGGTATCGCTTTTTAGTAGTAGCCCATATTGACAATTACAATTACAACTTTCGCGGCAAAAGAATAAGTAGTTATAACATTTTTTGTTATATTTCCGACGCATTTTAATATTTTTGGAAAAAACTGGCGGCAATCGAGAGATCTCCAGCCCCTGAATATAATTTAATAAAAATGTAAAAAATGATGAAATCAGTGTTTTCATTTAAAGGTGATCTACAGTCCGATCTGCGCATGTGCACAAATGAGCCCACTTTTTATGATACAAACAGTTTAACTATGTTTTGAGTTCTTGAAAAGCCTGATTGTTGTTTCTTGATCATTTATTATACTCTAGAAGCTTGAAAATATAAATAGTTGTCGAATAAAGCTCAATATTTTGGACACAAAAATGTAAACAAAGGCTTTGTTTACATACGGACTGTAGATCACCTTTAAATAAAAGTTTCGTAAAATTTCGTAAAAGGGAATAAATAAAAGTTTCGTAAAGTCGCAACCGTTCGGTCGAAAATAAACAAAAGAAATATTATCTTCTATGGTTCTACCACAGAATAGAGAATATATTTTGTGTTTTGAGATCATTTTTTAAGCGCACGGTGCAGACGCTTCGTATTTCATGATAGGGTTTAAACCCTTGCTAGCTTGAAATCTGATGCTTGAAAATTCAAAGACGTCGCAACAAGCTCGTAAGATAACACTGGTTAAGATAACACTGGTTAAGATAACACTGGTTAAGATAACACTGTTGCGTGACGCACTTGATGTGAACGGGGAAAGTAATGATGATTCGACTGTATGACCTGCTTTCTTTAATAACTTTGGTGCAACTTTATCAGGACCGAGCCTAGCGGAGTCGCGCTTTCTTTGATACTGATAATAAAGCATAGCAAAGATGCGTCGTTTATCTAGCTAAAATATATACCCAAACTAAATAATGCCTAAACTGTTACGAAATCTCAAGAATTTGTTTTTTAGGTGATTTGATACGTATCTGTGAACAATGGCAAACAAGCACGCTATACTTTTCTGAGTGACGAGCTTGGTACAAGCACGCTAATCGGGTGGTAATCTTCAAGCACAAGCGCTAGTGTGACCGCCACTTGCGATAGCCTCCCCTCCTACGAAATTATCATCTCATGCGTGTGATTTTCAATGAACGCGGGTGATGATTCCAAAATGCGAGTGTCACCCGGCCGCTCAATGCCGGTGAGTTCACATATTTGAGTTTGGTATGCTGTCATATCATATAATGAGATTAAGGTTACATTATATGATGAAACTCTGATTTTGTCCAAATTATCATCTCATGCGTGTGATTTTCAATGAACGCGGGTGATGATTCCAAAATGCGGGTGTCACCCGGCCGCTCAATGCCAGTGAGTTCACAT
The DNA here is from genome assembly GCA_902702795.2 of Paramuricea clavata. Classification (NCBI taxonomy): domain Eukaryota; kingdom Metazoa; phylum Cnidaria; class Anthozoa; order Malacalcyonacea; family Plexauridae; genus Paramuricea; species Paramuricea clavata. The sequence continues at coordinate 13,654 of CACRXK020004986.1, forward strand.
ATTTGAGTTTGGTATGCTGTCATATCATATAATGAGATTAAGGTTACATTATATGATGAAACTCTGATTTTGTCCAAATTATCATCTCATGCGTGTGATTTTCAATGAACGCGGGTGATGATTCCAAAATGCGGGTGTCACCCGGCCGCTCAATGCCGGTGAGTTCACATATTTGAGTTTGGTATGCTGTCATATCATATAATGAGATTAAAAGGTTACATTATATGATGAAACTCTGATTTTGTCCAAATTATCATCTCATGCGTGTGATTTTCAATGAACGCGGGTGATGATTCCAAAATGCGGGTGTCACCCGGCCGCTCAATGCCGGTGAGTTCACATATTTGAGTTTGGTATGCTGCCATATCATATATCATATAATGAGACTAAGGTTACATTATATGATGAAACACTGATTTTGTCCAAAAATGTTTTTTTATATAGTCATATTAAGTAATGATATATCTCTCAATTCCAGCAACTTTTTTAAGAATATGTTAAAAAGCGACCGAGATATAGGGAAAATGCTATGACCACTGAATAGCTTTGCGCCAAACTTGTAATTATGATTGAACTTTGCTGGCGTCAAATATCAAGGTGTGAAATTCACTAAAGTGTAAGCCGTTTGTTATTGTTCGGAGGCATATATCATTGCGACAACATTAGAAAGCTTATATTATAGTATTTACAGAATCTCTCGAAGTTCAACTGCCTTGGTATAGCATTGTTCCCTAATCTTTAATATTTTAAAGAATAAGAGTAAGAAATATTTGTAATCACCATTCACCAATTAACCAAAATTTTGATCTCAACAAGTCTAGACAAAATTCCATCATAGCATGAAAGAGCATCGCAAAATTAGTAATATTCCAAAGTTTCGTTGCGAAATGTTGTAAAATGCGAATAATATAGCTTTGCGAAATTTGCAATTTTCAGTCATTTTTGATTACAAACGGGAAATGGCTTGCGAAGTTTGTAATTTTCAGTCATTTTGTAATCTGTATTACGCACAGAAGTGGTAACCATCTCCAGTTTGTAATCTAAAATGACTGAAAATTGCAAAGTCTAGATTTGTTGAGTTCAAAATTTTGGTTAATCGTTGGAATTATCCATAATTTATACACTTGAAATCTTGAATGTGCCGTATGATAACTCGGCGCTCGAAGTTTCGTATCGAAAGAGGAACAGCCGAACAGGTACGATGGCTAACAAGAATGAGTGTACTTATCGACTTATCTAACGCGAGGAAAAGATCAAAGTGGCATATATTTTTGCCTTCTTTGATAAACAGTGAGACGCACACTCGCACATGTTAAATGTCACCTGCATGTCATTGTCATTGCCCTTTAACCCCTGGTCTAAATCATATTATTGAAGCGGGGCCGTTTTGACCTAGCAGTGCACCGTATTTGTAAGCAAATTGTCTATACAATTTTGTATACTAGATATCACAGCCATACCTACAAGACAACCTCACATGTGGAATCTGTTCACTTACGCGTTGTGATGCAGTACAAGTACAAATACAAATGACAAAGCATTTTTAAACTTAAAGGCTTTAAATCCTAAAACATAATTAAATCATACGGCATATTCAAGATTTTAATATCGTATTTCAGCCGCGTTTATATAGCCTACGTTGTAGACCCCAGCAGAAACACGTTTCGTGAGGGGTCTACGAATAAACGAAGAAAAGCTTGCCCGGCTACGTCTTATCCGTTTTACGTTTTGGGTAAATTAACTTCAATTTATTCAAATTTCTGAAGCGTGCGTGAATGTAAATTTTCATTTGGCGCTTATTAAAGGCATTAAATGTTCCATGGCGGGCTTTGTGCAATACAAATGTGTTCTTTGCTTCAAAGTTCCGTCGAATAAAATTCTTGGACAGCAAGGACACTGTACGTAAGGAGTTAGACGACCTTTCCTTCTCCATAATTTTCACCTACAAATAGCATTTGCATATAAAGCATGCCTGGCCGCCTGGCGTTGGTAAACAAACGGTGAAACGGAGAAGCTTCAAAGAACGGTTTAATATGTGAGTTACTGAGCTAGAGCCTAGACAATACGATAACCGACGTGCACGAAACAGCATTAGACGCTATTGATAAATCTCGTGAACCAACTAGGATTCGAGCCGACTCGCGATAAAGCTTTTATGCCGGTGTCACAGGAGATTCGCCCCCCCCAGGAGATTCGCCCCCCCTCTCAAAAGGGGGGCGATATTCCTAGGATATTCTCCCCCCCCCCCGGGGCGAATCTCCTAGGAATATCGCCCCCCAGGGGGGCGAATCTCCTAGGAATATCGCCCCCCTTTAGGAATTTCGCCCCCCCATATAAATTTTGAATTTTTGATCTAAAAACAAAACGATTGCAAGTTGAAAAGATTTATTGTGTGATTTATTTATTTATTACAAGGAGACAAAATTGCATACACATTTTAGGCTTCTTAGCAGCTGGTGGTGTGCACAGTCTGCATAACCACTCATTTGAGGTACTTAGACTAGTGTCATATTCTACACATCTAAAGTGGAACCATCACAGAGATCGCATAAAATCGTGTTGTCGTATTCTTCTGGCAGTTTACATTCACATAACATATTATAAAAACAATCGCTTGCAAATTTTATCAATATGAGTGTTAACAATAGCCGCCACAGTAATCACTTGCTAACAATAAACTATAGGATTAGTAAAAAATCTATGGAATGTGTTGGGAAGCGTATTGACTATTGTCCGTTGAATCGTCAACTTTCCGTGTCAGTGATGTAATCTTGATTCTTCACTTCGCAAAGAAAATTGCATTATATATGTGGTGTGGTTTATTCAAATAATTTCACTGATACTTTGATTTTATTAGTGTATGCCTTAAACATTTGGGAATGTAACTCTGCAAAACTAAAAGCTTTCTTGTCTTTTTTGAAACGTATATTATTGGATTATTGCCTATTGGCAAGTTCTACCCTTCGCTTCTGAGATTTACAAACTATATTGAAACAAGACGCTCCATAGAGCGTTAACTCGCTGGGGCTATATACAAATACGCACATTACCATGTATGATACATACATGCATGCAGTACACAGCTATTTTAATTAAAATTTAAGGTTGTGAGGTTGTCCCAAGCTAAGCGGGAAACTGATCGCGAGTTTTGTTCACTCTGTTTTGAACCATATCAACATATAACAGTGCTCTGCAGTTTATTTAGGTGAATACCATGTTATAATATTGTTTATTATCCCACTGATTTGTATTGTGCCCCAATGGCAATCATGCACCCTACTTTATTATTAAACCAGTCGATTTTGCTTGTTAATTAAGGTGAGAGTGCATGCTGCCGCTCTCAAATTAGTAGGCTTGTATTGCAGGTAGGTGGCTCAGTTTTGAAGTTTCTGTTAGTATAATGACCTCAGTTCAGGACTTATACAATCAGAAACAGTACTATTACATGTGGTCTACAAATAAAACTTCCTGCGTTTCCGCCGGCTAGGATTAAACTGCGCTTAAAAACGTTCAAAATAATTTTTGGCTAGGGTTAAACTGCACTTAAAAACGTGCGAAATATAATATTTTTGGGCTCAAAATACTATCAAAATGAAGAGAGAAGTGAGACGAATCTACTGGTGTACGGACGAAAAAGGGAAAACCAACGATACCAAAGTTATCAAGGATCAAACGTACTGCATTTTTTATAATTAGTTTAATTAATATAAATTTTGAGCGATTTGTTAACAATACAATTTCGCTTGGCTTTCAAAGACAAACGCCATAAACCGCTAGAATACTGTTGTGTAGTAATACATTTGACATCCGTAAGTACAATTTCTTACGCTGAATCGAACGGTGATATTTTTATCCTTATTGCGCCATTAGACAGTACAAATACGAAGTCAAACGTACTGCGAGTGTCGAGTGATTGTCAACAACAGTAAACACATACTGCGAGAGGTCTGCGAGCGATTTAATAGTCAACAATACAATATCGTTTGATTTTCAAAGGCCATAAATTGCTAGAATATTGTTGTTTAGTAATACATTTGACATCCGTAAGTACAATTTCTCATATAAAACGGTGGTATTTTCTCCTTATTGCGCCATTAGATTAAGCATTACAAATACAATATCATATTTCACATTGCAGTTTACGTTCACAGCTAACTATAAGTATTTAGGCCTTAGAGACTGTTGTTGGATAAATTTTATATTGATATGACACCAATATGCTTCTCATCAAGTAGTTATCTATTAAAACTACGTTATGTAGTTTAAGTTATAACCTTTTACCTTGAAATTGTGCATGTCTTTGGCTCGTTTATATTCAGATTCAGTATATTATATGATCGTGCACAGGAATTCAAGTTATTCAACGATCCAAATTTCGGATTTTCAGAGTCGTGCACCAAGAAAAATGCATTAACTAAACTAGCAAGAATGTCCAAAGTTAGACACAATGCTAAATCCATAGAAAACAGGTACAATTCGTTGAAAATTTTAACGAAATTGTTCGAAACACTTTGCTCACTCCACCAAGGCCGCCATTTTGAAAAGGATAAAGTGGGTAGCTCATTAATATTCTATTTTGTGGCTATACAAGAAAATTGCGATCCACTATTGGAAATCCACTAAAAATGTGTGCCGAAACCTATACTCGCCCGGGCACAGGTGCCCCAGCGAGTAATAATGCAAGTAAAAAATAGTGACAAACCATACATTTTCCGATAACGACAAAACGTGGATGCAAAACAATACCAATAATTACAATAACCACCACGGTGATTACTTTTTAACAATGAGTTTAAGGATTAACACTGAAAATGCAAAATATGCATGGTGTGCTGTGAAGCGTCATAAGTCCTATTGAGTATTGATCTACTGTAACTGTGTAAAGCCATTTCGATACATGTAATTGTAAATTTGTATTCTTACATGCAGGGCTTGAAATAACGTTCCCAAAATTCCCGATCATGGTGATCGGCAGTCGTAACTTTCCCTGCTTTTTTCAGGTTGGAAACCGAAACCCTGCTTTTCCGCCGATCATAAGCAATTCCTTGCCGATCATTGATCGGTGATCGGTTGTTATTTCAAGCTCTGTCTTAACAATTTTGAATTGATACTGATTTCCGATACTGATTAAAGCCATGTAATAATTATCCCATGTAACTGTTAGGAAGGGCGAAATTTTGAACGGAGGACGAAAATCCCAAAGAAAAGGTGAAGTTTCTAAAGGGGGGCGCAATGTTAATCAGTAATAAAGGAACAAAAGTGTTCGCGTTTTCGATTTAGTGCATTATTTTTGTTGCATGCCCATTTGGTGCCGTTGTGCTCGCACTGATTATTTATCAATTATCAGGCGCTATCGTCTGAAAGGCAACGCTATCATAATACTAATTTTTTATTTGCTGAAATTGAAACGAAGCCATTGTGCTATCACTGATTATATTGTGTGCAAAACTACATCATATTCTGTAAATAATATGAAATATATTAAAGAATCAAACAAAATTCTCATTAATAATACTATTGTCCATTGAAATTTAATACAACAAAATAGCATTCTACTTCGATAATTATTAATTTCAATGATATATATAGTCGAGATCATAGTTTAATAATTATTTTCAATTTAATATAGTAACTCACTGTTTCCACGGGTTTTTATATTTTCAATAAGCCACAATAAAGCTAAATTTGTTTAAATTTGTAGGAAAATATATAAACATTGTTTACTTCAAATAGTTAATCAGTCATAAAACTTGACCATTGACCTTGTTATTACCGTCCCTTGCAACTACAGATGAACAGTCGCTCATAAAAACATTGCTCATTCCTGTGAAAATCTTAAGTTTTCTTATTTTGACATAATAGTTATTTTTCAATAAATATATTGATATTAAACTTTATTGAATCAATATTTTAAGTTCCACGCCAGTTGTACCAAAATTTATACGCGCGTGCGCACCATAAAGGCGGATTTTCATTCAGTACAAAATGTCGCGCGATCGACATTTTGCGATCACTTTCTTTTGAAATACAAGCAATCAAACGCAACTGATCAGGTTGACTGAGCGAATTTGGAAAGAAAGTGATCGCAAAAAGTTGATCTCGCGATATTTAATCATATTTTGCACTGAGTGGAAATCGGCCTGAAGCTTTTGGAGGCATGCAACATGTACGCACTGCGTACCTATTTTTCAATTTGGAAGCATCTCTTCAACCGCTTATACCCGCGCAAGATAAGTGAAGTTGTCTGCTTTATATCAAAGCAAATACAATAGCTGTCAAAAAATGCGAACACACTTTTCTTCTTTGGGCATTTGAGATGAGAAATATGATATTTTGGGAGCTCCTGAGTTAAACGGTCTGTCGTTAAATCTCGTGGCGCAAGAGGTGCTATTTTTCAAAAGATGTCTCATTGTGACTACAGGTTAAAAGGTGGTGAATTTTGGTTAAAACAGTAGCTTCTACAGTTAGTTACCATTGCATGTACCAAATTTGAGAAACGTAACTAAAAAATTGAGCACGCAGTGACAATTTTTCTGAAACAGGAATCTATCATATGATGTAAGCTTAAATAGATATATTTACATGTGAACTTTACAACGATGGTACCAACCTGTGCCAATCCGTGCCAGGTACGGGAGGCTATTACGTACTCGCATTCTCTATTGTATAAAGGATTCTCTTTTCTTGTGTGAAATGTGATTGCGGACGGACCATTAGAAAAGTGATGGGGGGGGGGGGTTCTAAGAGGCAATATTTTTTTTTGTACACTTATAGAAGTATTAAATATGAAATTTACAGGCTTATCTTCCAAGCCAGGGAATTTTTTTTTGCACTATGCGTGGGAAGAGATTGTGATTTATTTTGTAATTGTACCAAAGTGAACGTGTGTTTATGGGAGGCAATCCCCAACAAAGGAAATGAGAAAAAAATTACGTTTTTTCGTTTCCATACAATTCTGTGCAAATTCGCTTCAGAAAACGTCGAAAATGGTGATCTGGAGCATAAAAATGCTAAAACTTTTCTGGGTAAGGACCCCAGATCATAAATGCTAATTTATAAGTGCTTAATTAAGTGCATATTTAATTTTACCAAATTCCGGAGGAGGCGAACGTTCGAGCTTTTGTGTCCTGGTACCGAGTAAAACCTTAATTAATATTTGCAGATATTTTACGTTGTTAAATGTCCGCCAATATTGTAGCCTGCTCGCAGCCCGAAATTTCGTTCAAAGGAAAATTTCCGTTTCAAATTTTTGGGTGGGGGCTGCGAGCAGGCTACCAATATTGAAGTTCGCATTTTCAAGTTAGATTCTACATTGAACGGGGTAGCAAATCTTCGAGTTAAGCCCTTCGAGTTAAGCCCCGACCACACCCTTTCGAGTTAAGCCCCAACCACGCCCATGCCACACCCATTTCCGTTGAGGGCTTAACTCGAAGTGCATATTAACTGGAGTTAGGTACTTCGAGTTAAGCCCTCTAGAAAATAGGGGCTTAACTCGAGCAAAGTCAAACATTTTGTTCTTCGAGTTAAGTCCCAAAGTTTGAAGGATGTAAACGAGTTACGGTTAATCTGATCCCAAACAAGTTAAATTATCATGTGGATCGCGTTTCGTTCAATCACGGTTCAATACGTTTCATTTGAGTCGATGAATAATATATATTAGGGACTTTAAGATTGACGTTTACGGCAAACCTCTAACCGCAAACTTCAAATCGTAATTTGAAGTCAACTGTTAGCTGTTCGAAGTTAGAGCAACTTGGCCTTTTCTCCCGTAAAGGTCAAAGTTAAAATATTATCAAATTTTATACCGGTGTCCCAAAAAACACCGGACTCTGTTTGATTTCATGTAACGTAAAAGCTATAAAAGCTATCGCAATGAAATAAAGATCATTGCATTCATAATGGACTAACTTAGATTTTGATATAGAAAATGAGCTAGAAACTGAAATTAAAAACATGGACTCAAATAAAAGTCCAGGATACGATAATATTAGTAGTAAGATAATAAAATTATCGGCAGGAGAAATTACAAAACCACTTACTCATATATTTAATTTAACATTTGTAAATGGAATTATTCCTGAAAATTTAAAATTAGCAATAGTAACACCAATCTTTAAAGCAGATGAAAATAACAAGTTTAAAAATTACAGACCAATTTCAGTTCTTTCTTGCTTTTCTAAACTACTTGAAAAGCTAATGTATAACAGATTAATTAGTTTCATTGATAAAAACCAAATTCTTTCCAAGCACCAATATGGTTTTAGGAAAAATAGATCAACCGAACTTGCAATAATTGAACTTGTTGAAAAAATTACAAAAGGTATAGATGGAGGGAAATATACAATAGGTATTTTCCTTGATCTATCAAAGGCATTCGACACAATTAACCCGGGATTCTGATTAAAAAGCTAGATTATTATGGTATAAAAGGTAACTGTCTAGAATGGTTTAAAAATTATTTGGGGAATAGAAAACAAATCGTCAAGTACAACAATGTAAAATCAAATGAAATGATAATAAAAAGTGGTGTCCCACAAGGATCAATACTTGGGCCACTGCTGTTTCTATTATATATAAATGATATTCAAAACTGCAGTAAAATAGTTTCTATTATTCTATTTGCAGATGATACTAATGTATTTTATAGTCATACCTGTCTAAAAACACTTAATGAAATAATGCAAATAGAAATCAATAAAATATCGGATTGGCTGAATATAAATAAATTATCTATAAACACGGCGAAAACTAAATTTATGTTATTTAGATCATCGAAGAAAAAACAAAAACATAATGTAACTATTTCTATAAATGAACAAATAATTAAGCAAGTTAAAGACACTACATTTCTAGGCGTTGTTATTGACGAGTGCTTAACCTGGAAAGAACATATTAATTTAATCTCTAAAAAAATTATAAAAGCATCAAGTATCATTTCCAGAATACGTCATTTTACTAATCTTAATACTCTGCAGCTAGTTTATTATGCACTGGTCTATCCATATCTGATTTATGGGAACCTAATCTGGGATAATACGTATAAAACTAGAATTCAAAAGATAATGAATATACGAAAGAAAATTATGCGCATAATGACTTTTAAGTCATACTTTGAACACACTGAAACTATTTTCAAACATTTAGAAATACTAAAATTTTTCAAGTGAATGACTTTTTAACCAGTTTATTCATGTTTCGATATTTTAACTTAAAAAATTTACCCGAAGCATTCACCAACTATTTCACAGTTAATAATGATGTTCATTGATACAATAAAAGGAAAAATCACAACTTCATAAATCTTATAAAAGAACCAATTATGTAAACATACTCTTTCAAACAAGGGAGTTGATATTTGGAATGGTTTAGAAAAAAAATAAAAATATTAGACCCTTCAATCTTTTAAAAAAATAATTAAAAAGCACCTCTTACAAAACTGCAGCACTTAATCTTAGACTTAATAGACTAAACTACAATTTCATGTATTTTGAACTCTTTGAAGTTTCTATACGTATACATTGCAACTATATATATATATATATATATATATATATATATATATATATATATATATATATATATATATATATATATATATATATATATATATATATATATACATATGCGTGTCAGAGGAGGTTGGACAGCAGGCCGCAAAGCATCATGGGTATTGAGCGCCTAATTCCACGCGTGACTTTCATTGACTGTTGACTGTCGAGGAGTGAACATCTCTCTGACTACAAAACCAATATGGAAGCTTTCGAACGACAAGAATGTCAGGCTGCGATATTTTGTGAAAACAGCATGTTGCGATCATCATTATGACTTGTGTTTTACTATATCAAGTTTACCTTTTTTAAAATTGCATGGGACGTGCTGTAATTTTTGCTTTATAAAGACTATAAATTATACGTCTGAGAAAAGGAATTGTGTTTAATTTAATATATTCCCAATAGCGAGGCTCTTCTTTCTAAGTTGGATGGCGTTAAATCTCCGTGTATCATGAACGTGAAAACAAGCGCAGTATTTAAGGTTGGTATACTACAATGCATTACAGTTATCGTGTTATTTTATAGTCAAATTTCGCTTTGTTGTTTTTATTCTTGTACTTTTTGTGTTTAGAATGCCTCTAGTTTGACCCTGTTGTGTGTGTATATGTACTGTGTCACTGTGATACATATGTACACGTTTTGAGTTAATTAAACGAATGCCTGTTTGTGTGGATAGATTTTTACATACATGTGCATACAGCATAGTTATATTTTTCAATTTTCATCTGTAAAATAATATTTGTGTATTGTTCTAATATTACTGTAAATAGTGACACACTTTTGCATTAGATTGCTAATTTTAGAGATTGCAGTGTATGTATAAAATAATAAAATAAAAAATTTCTTGTTATGATTTTGTAGAAAGAGATCTACTTGAGTGGTTCAGTGGTTGGCTGGTCTTGAACCTGGTCAGCATGGATATGGTAATGAAGGTGATAGGGCAGAAAGTGGTGACCAGTTAAGTGATCAGGATGAAAGTGACGAGGACGAAATCACCCATGCTGTGCCATTCAAGTGCATTGGTGCAGTTCACGAGAAACATTACCAACATCATTTGTAACAGACATGCCTTGCTATTCATGGACAAGATAAACCAGTGAATGTAAGAATACGGCAAAGCCATTGAATCCAATGGACCCAAGTGCAATAGCAATTGATGTAGACTATGGAACTGGATGGACATATGTGATGTTGGCTATATTATTTGCACCCACTAATTGCTGCATGAGATATCTTAGAGGTCTATGTTCAGCATATAAAGTATAGGGTTGACTTTTTTAAAATAGGATTTTATCCAAAAATTTTCATAAAGCGATGTGGTGAGTGGGAGACTCAAGTGGTAAGGAGGGGCATGAGTGTATGTCGACAGATGTTTGTGAAATAATAGCAACTGACTAGGTTTAGCAAGTTATAGAAATGTTATTTAAATTGGTTAACTTTTTAGATTTTTCCAGCATTTTTACCTTTCACTTTATTGCCAAACAAAAATCATTTAATATAAGTAGGTGTGTATCTATAACAAAACAATATCTGTCATGTGCAACTCCCTCAAAATAGCAATATTGCTTTTTTATTGTGGCATAAATTTATTACCAGGATACCAATATGGTTCTCATTACCTATATCTAAACTTAAAAAAACATGTGCTATCAATAAATGCATCTACCTATTTCGTGACTGAATAGAATTTATTTTGTCAAGCCATGTAATTAATTTTGAAATTGCTGTGACTTTATGTAACCCTTCTTCAAGAATTGAGCCTAAACCCTAAAGCACCAACCCATCCCCAACAATAAAATTACATCTTGCTGTCAATTTCAATTTGTCTTTGAAATCTGACCACCAATGTACGTTGTAAAGTTCGACTGCAGTTCATTTTAAAGTTGGTTCTGTGAAAATCGGGCTGAGTTGAATTTAAATGGTTCTTATTTCTAGTCAAAATATGGGTCTCTATTTACTTGTTTCTATATACACCTGTTGACTCTGGATGGTCTTCAGAAGTATCAAATAATGTACCTGCATGCCATTATAAATGCTTCCTCCTTTAACTTAATAATAGTGTTCATGCATACTAAAAAACCAAACATGGTGGAGTAGATAATGTAAACAGCAGCTGACAACTTTTGTGGTATTCAAGAAATATCGCAAAGCTTGCAAAGTTGCTGTTTAATAAAGAAAACAATTTCTTAGGTCATCCATGGCCATCTAGTTAAAAAGTGGCTGACGTCTAATTTCAAGAGTGGCTGGTGCAAAATGTACACTACTATAACAAACATAATTTAATTATTTATTAATATCAATAAATTTGAACAAATATACTCAAGCATTAATTAAATATGATACAGTACATGTATGCAGGGATGGATCCAGCATGATCTGGTGGGGGGGGGTACTCTGGTGCCGACTGCCGAATTGTGTCGGTCATGTGTGCCGCCCACCCATCAACTGCTGTATTTGAATTGTAATTGTTGTTCACAGTTCACTTATCATCATGTTATTACTAAAATTATTGTATCTTATTTTGTCTTTTTTGCTTCATCATAAAACCCCCCTGGCTAGGGGGTGCAACCCCCCCCCCCCAAGTAAATCCATCCCTGCATGTATGTGCACTTTCTATATTGTGCAGAGGTATTTGGTGGAGCATGTTGTTGGCCACGTTGAGGGATCACAGCTCAATTTGTATTCACCAACAACTTTCAGGAAGATATCATAAAGGACAAGAGATACTATAATCTATACTAGTAATCCATGCTAAAATGTCTTCATTCTTCAACATCGTCAGTTGGCCCTGCCCTTGCAGGATGTTCAGGAATAAGCCCTTTTTCAATTCTATATCGACATCTGAACTGCTGTAATTAAAAAGTAACATAGAATTTTTCACTGAGAGAAAATCTGATCACTTTATAATGTGCTGTTCTTTTAAAATCGTTTCTACCACCAGACAATTTCACTTGTCAAGGAGATGGGCATGCAGGCTAGTAATACCAGCCCAGATATAAAATCTGCAAAAACAGGCAAATAACTCCTAAGTCTTCTAAATAGTCCTTCAAAAGTAATTTAACACTTACTGTAAAGAAAAGTGATCCTAATATTGGGGGACTTTCAAAATTCATTGTGAAAACCAAGCTTTGGTGGCGCAATATCTTCCCCAGATATTAGACGCCATTTTGGCAAAGGTTGAATTGAGTATGGTCACTTCAATGCCAAATATCTCGAAAACTGCCGGGGGATCCCGGGGATCCCTCCAGCAGATTTTTAGTTTAGACATTTGTCTTGACTTTTTTGCAAAAATTACGAAAATCGAACCGTGGGAATTCCAGATTTTTTAGTTTGAAAATTGTAAACAGACTCGGACTTGAGTCATCACGTTGCCACGGCATGACCAACTTTAATCATCGAAAACAGGTTAAAAAATAACGTTTACCTCAGAAATTCTTGCACATATCGCCAGTCCTTTTATAATACTAAGGCCATGGTTGCATTTTGATAGAAAAATTTGAATATTTATATATATTTTTTGAGTTCTTCTGTGTCCAATGCGAATTTGACGGCCAAAAATCTTCGCCAACACGATGGAAAATAGAGCGATCTCATTGGTCGAGAGCTCACGTGACAACTCGCTAATTAGCTGTCCAACCTCCTCTGTATGCGTGTATATATGTTTGTGTATATGTGTATATTATATATACGTTAACATGTACTAGGTAGTGGTTATACATGTAATTTACGTTGCTATATACTATGTATAATCAATTGAACAATCAACTTTGTATATAAGATTATAGACTATAGTTATTAATGAATTGTTTTGTTATGGAAGTTTTGAACTGCCAAAAACTACAAATAGTTAATCCTAATCTAGGGGCCGTAATAAAAAGCCTGTCAAGGTTTCCAGTAGGCTCCTAGCCCTTATAATAATATAATATTGTAAATAGCTTAATATATATATATACATCTTTTTGGAGGGCAAATTAAAATAAATAAAAAAAAAGATATATTACAGCTACCAGCCGGCAATACGGCTATCAGCCGATCCTGTCTATAGTATACTATAGTATACTACAATACATCACGGCTACCAGCTAGCAATATATATGGCTATCAGCCGATCCTCTCTGTAGTATACTGTAGTATACTACAATACATCACGGCTACCAGCCGGCAAAACGGCTATCAGCCGATCCTGTCTGTAGTATACTATAGTATACTACAATACATCACGGCTTCCAGCTGGCAATATGGCTATCAGCAGATCCTGTCTGTAGCATACTGTAGCATACTACAATACATCACGGCTACCAGCCAGCAATACGGCTATCAACCGTGATGTATTGTAGTAATCGGCTGATAGCCGTATTGCTGGCTGGTAGCCGTGATGTATTGTAGTATACTATAGTATATACTACAGACCACAGTTAATAGACTAAACTGATAGCCATATTGCATTGTAGTATTGCATTACAGTTAAATAACCTCGGTTGGTTGCCGCGATCTATGCTGTCATGTATTGTAAGTATGGTATTAAAGAGTATACCCTTGGCCGTGAACAATTGTGTCCATTTTTACGCAATCATAAATCGCAGTGGCCATGAATAACATGTTTATATACAATAAATTAACATATATTGCGCGTAAGGTGTGGTGGCGTGCGCGTAAGGTGTGGTGGCGTTCGGGAGTAACACAAAGTGTAAACGCGCACAGGCGCATGAGGTTGACGCGAATGTCGTGAGTTCGAATCTCAGAGTGAGCGCAAATAATTCTCAAATTTTAATTTCTCTTTGCCGTAATTGGGTTTTTTTCTCGTTTATTTACTTGTCGCATAGCTAGAGCTGTATGTATTGGGCAGATGAATTTAGATGCATTTCGATGATTTTCGGAAAATTTACTGTAATTTTGGTGGTTTTCTTCTTATGAAAACATTCTAGAACCAGTCTCCGAAATGCGCGCATTTTTTGAACGAACAGCATACTACAGTACAGCCCGGCTGGCAGCCGAGCAATCGGAGACAAAATTTCCGGCTGTCAGCTGGCGTCAAATGCGCTAATCGGGTGACAATTCCTGATTTAAGCAATTTCCATAATATTGCGCAACAAAAACATGGCTACCGTGGCTCACCGTAACCTTCTCCGCAGGCCTCTCTATGGGTTTTAGCCTGCGAATGGGTTTGGAAAAAAATTTTATGGGAGAGAGGCCTGCCATAAATCGAACAATTTTTTTTTCTCAAATGCCATGCTTATCGAGGGGGCTCAAATATTAGTGGCCGTGTTACGTTACCCCACCCCCTAAGTAGGCTTTTGACCCTAGGCTTTTGATCCTTTGACGGGCGAGGAGCGAAACTTGCAAGTATAAAAAACTTTAAAAATGTTTTATAATGCGTCGAAATGTTCAAGTTATATGAAAATTAATTGGTCAATTAAAAGCATTATATCCTGAATTATATATATCACAATGTTCCTCTCGGTATAAAAACGACGTGCAAATTTTGAATCGCCCGCTCAAAGCAGTCAAATGTTTTCAATTATTACATGTATAAATTGTTCAGCCGAGGAATTACAATTTCTGAATTTGAGGAAATTATCTGGCATAATTTCGAACGCAAAACGAAGAATGGAACGATCAGAAAGGTATAATTTGTTTAATAAAGGGATTATATTAAATTGTATTGTTTTCTGGAATAATGTTTGTGTTGCCATTTTGATTTATATTTTACTATACTTTTTCAATAGTCAAATCATTAATCAGGCATTTGGCAACATGCTCAGTGAAGCAACCATTTCAATAAGTGACTGCAACCTGGAAATATAAACTAACTGTAGAATTTTGTTGGCATATATCTTATAAAGCCTACATTACATATATGCCTACCATATTATTATTTAATGTGCCTGAGATTGATGCTACATTCTTTTGTGAATTATTTGGTTGAACTGTGGTAACCTGCCAACATACCACAGTATTTGTGAACTAAGCTTCACTCAGGCGAATAGTTAAATTGAACTCCCCTCACCCCTTTAATGGCTTTAATATCATGTAAATATGCTAAACTTGGTGAAACAGGGTTGGTAGGTTTGCTGAATAATTAGGCCGAACACAGTCACACTAGGCCTTTTGTTTTCTTTGTTTTCTAAATGGCACTAATGACGATTTGGCCTAATTATTCATCTAACGTACCAACACTGTGGTGAAAAGCATTTGGCATGTGACAACCTCTTTCTAATATAGTACTGTATATGCCTACTCGTTACACTTACTGACAAATCCATGATTTGATAACTACAGGAATTTGTGTGTCTGCATATAGTGCCGTAGCAAGCTGGATAATTGGGAGGGGCTCATATTCATATACTCGTGTTCTACGTTATTAAATTCTTTTGAAATCAATTGTTTTTATGGTCTGTGAACACGAATATATGAATATGAGCCCCCCCCCCCC
>CACRXK020004987.1:0-29633 GCA_902702795.2 Paramuricea clavata
AATATTTATTTACATATATATACCGGGTGGCGCAAAAAAAGTTCAGGCGTTTGATCTACCATAGCAAAAAAACTATAAGACCTATACATCGCTCAAATAAATGTAGCTGTATTCATAAAAGGCTAACTTAAATTTTGATAGGTTATACATGAGATATCACGAAATATTGACTGAGATATCAGCGTTCAAATTAAACTTGCGTAAGCATTTTCAAAAGAATCGAAAATTAGTCTAAAATGGCCCATTGAACTAAATTTGATATCATTCTCATTAGACATTACGCTGGGCATCGCCAGATTATTTCCCGGGCGAGCTAATGATGAGTAAACGCGGAGATGAGCCGTACCCCTGGCTTTCAGATTTGACAATATCCAATATTTTTGTGGCTATACCTATAGAGTATAGTTGAAATATCAAATTGGGAGTATGCCACATCGACAGCGCTAGGTTTTGGAATAATATCTAGAATACTTTTAGTGAAAACTCTTGTGTCAGAAAGATGTCCCATCTTTTGCTGACAGGTTATGAAGATGTCCCATCTTTTCTTAACCAGCGGAAGCTTAAAAGGAGTCTATAATATTATTCTTTACACCACGCTAAGTTAGAGTAAAGCGGCGCATGCTTGCGCTATATGTCTTGGAATAATATCTAGAATACTTTTAGTGAAAACTCTTGTACGTGTCAGAAAGATGTCCCATCTTTTGCTGACAGGTTATGAAGATGTCCCATCTTTTCTTAACCAGTGGAAGTTTAAAAGGAGTCTTATATTATTCTTTACATCAGGCTAAGTTAGAGTAAGGCGATGCAGCTTGCGCTATAGGTTTTGGAATAATATCTAGAATACTTTTAGTGAAACCTCTTGTGTCAGAAAGATGTCCCATCTTTTGCTGACAGGTTATGAAGATGTCCCATCTTTTCTTAACCAGTGGAAGCTTAAAAGGAGTCTTATATTATTCTTTACATCACGCTAAGTTAGAGTAAAACGGTGCATGGATGCATGCAGCGATAGCGCTAGGTTTTGGAATAATATCTAGAATACTTTTAGTGGAAACTCTTGTGTCAGAAAGATGTCCCATCTTTTGCTGATAGGTTATGAAGATGTCCCATCTTTTCTTAACCAGTGGAAGCTTAAAAGGAGTCTTATATTATTCTTTGCCTCACAACGCAGGCGCGGGCGTAGATTCCGTAGATTAGCTATAAGACAATGGTGTCAATGCAGCTATTGTTTTTGGAATAATATATACATTTGATATATACGTTGGTGAAAACGTTTGTACCAGATTCATGTGCGCACTAGGGCCTATAGGGAAAGGCGGTATAATTATATAACTTTATAAGTCAGTTTCTTTCAGTTATTTAGCCATAGAAAACTTACGCCTTTGAAGCCGGACTTTTATACTGCCAAGATCTAAAACGGCAAATATGTTCCGCGGTCTTGACATGGAATTATCGTGCTATTCTCTAAGATACCAAGAACGTTTTGTTTTACAACACACAAGTCTTAATATTATTACATATTATACGCAGCCTTATTACACATTGTGCGCTATATAGTATAGCCTGGCCCTAGGTGACTTGTCAACAGTCAGCATTGTGACATATTTGTACACTTTTATTTTAATGCATAACAGAAAATTAACTTATTACTTGCTTGGTTTCACACTGCGTCTAAGCAACTGAACCTGGATTGATGACATCTTATAGCGGTAATTAATAATGCGATTAGCGTTGCTCGCTTCCTGAAGTTGCAAACTCAGTTTGCAGATCCCGCTGTTTTTCAAAACGTGCGGGTCGTCATGGTATGTCTACTTGTAGACATTATGCTTGGAATTCCTCCTACCGAAGACATCTCAGTACTGATTGCTGCAATGAAACAACCTGAAGACACGGGAGAAGAGTGGACTTTGCAACGAGAAGAATGGGTTGCACAGCTGGTCGAGCAATGTCATCAGTTGTTGGTGCATGAGGACGAGCTTTACGTCGGTGGATGGGCGTTGATTGAGCCACTCATAGGGTACGTTTCAGTCCTTGTAAAATTCTAGTTACATACTGTAGCTTATTCTTTTAAAGAGGGTCTGAATGCGGTAACCAGTGACTCGAACGGTCTGTGCCAGTGTAGGTATAGCGACCATAAAAAGACAGCTACGGATTGATAGGGATACAGCTACCTCAATGATTAGCACACTCCATGCACTAGAATTTACGGCTGTACACAGGCTATCCATGCACATGCACTTACAAATTACAATCATGATGAAGATCTAGGCTCAGGGTAAAAAGCTTTTCGGAATAAATAACGTTCTACAAAAAGAAATCAAGGAACTTATTCTGCCTCTTTTCTACCTACAGACCAGACGGAGAGGGTTCCGACTTCGAACAAGAAGTAGTTCTGCTGCTGACTGAGAAAGCCTTCTACATTGCCAGGTAATTTTTTGTAGATATTGTTAAGCTTAAAAGTAAAATTTGTTTAGACTAATTATATTGTGCTGAAAATAAGGTTAATGAAATATTTACATAGTATGCTAGGCATAGTAGGCTATGAAATATTTACATAGTAATGGATTAGGTAATCTATTATTTCCCTTGCAGTTATGACGAGGAGGAGGAATGTGTGAATCAATACGAATGTCAACCTTTGGAAAATCTAGAAAAGATTGAAATAGGTAATTCATTTCATGTTTAATTGTTGCTAAATATTCGTTCAGCTAAATCTTTTGTATTTGCATTCTTTTAGGTCAAGACCTATCCCAGAGGTTTCCGAATTCCGGTCTACGTCTGCATTACCGCAGTAAAGAAGAGAGTGGATATTTTCACACGTTTAAAGCTCTTCAGAACAGAACTGCTGATGAAGATAAAGGTACTGTGTTTTCATGTTTTATTAAAAATGGGCATTTGCTAATTTTATATTTATACGGTTGTTCAGTACTGTGCTTTTGTATTATGCAGTTTGATGATTTGTTTATTTAGATGTTTTACATGGCATTGCTGATGAATTTCGTAAAGCATCCTTGGTAATCAATACAAAGCCAAAGGTCATTGAATGCAGATTGAACAAGTAAGTTAGAGTTCTCTCTGACTATGTTGTTGTTGTTGTTGTTGTTGTTGTTGTTGTTGTTGTTGTTGTTGTTGTTGTTGTTGTTGTTGTTGTTGTTGTTGTTGTTGTTGTTGTTGTTGTTGTACATATGTTTTCATCCATACGAACACAACACAATGTACTGTAAGGAAAGTATATTCAGCCTTTAAACTAAACTGACATACTTTTTTTCCCAGGAAGAAAAGCAAACCCCATGACGTGATTCAGCTATCTTACAAACCTCGACCATGCAGTGGTAACAATCATTATCGTTGTAAGAAAACATCGTGTTCTCCCAAAATAGTTCATTCAACTTCAGCTCCTGCGAAACTCGACAAAATGGCTTCTCCTCCGGAGAAAACAACGGGAACGGAAAATTCTGAGGAAGTAAGCCAAGACGAAGGTAATATTATTGATAGTAGTTGTAATACAAATAAATCTGGTTTGTATAAAAGGTATTTATCGGCTGGTGCCGAAACTCTGAAACAAAGCGATGTGTCAGGGGTTAAAATCACAGAGCATAATTTTGAAGGTGAATTTTTATCGGAGAGAAGCGAAACAAATGACAATACAAAACGTTTGGATTGTGTAAGCATGACTGTAAAAACAAGTGAACAACAGGTGAATTTAAGCGAAGAGGCAAATGATGGACACTCCAACGAAAACAACGTAGATATTAACTTCGCAAACAATGCTGATAGTCCTGGAACTTTATTAGAGAAAGATAATGGGCAGGAAAACTCTTCAAAAGAAGGGAAATTAAACCAAGTGAGTGAAGATACTAACCAACATGACAAAGAAGCTTGCAGGAAAAAAGTTATAACTGAAAAACAAGGTGCAGTCTCATCAGATGTAAATGCTTCACCAAACCAAGGCAGGCGGGGAAAAGTTGATCATAGTATCGAGGTTGAAACGTCCAAAGAATTGGACCAAAGCGAGACAAATTCCGAGAAAAGTATAATGAACAGACTTATTAAAGGCGGAAAGAAAATATCGAGTGCAAATAGCTCACCCAAAATGACAAGAAAGCAAGGAGATTCGAATAAAACTTCCAATGAATTGCCAAAAGAATCTGAAACGAGTTCAAGTTTAACTGCAAATCTGAAGAAAAACTTTAAAAATAGATTTGCAGACATCTCGATCAGTTTTCGTAAGAATGACAATTCTGTAAACGCTTCCGAAATACGATGGCAGTCGGAGGATTCCGAGGACACTCCGGAGCTCCCGAGGACTGATGGAAAACGGAATATTTTAGCCGCTGCACAGGAACGGGGCAGGGCCTTCATTCCTGAGCTGAAAAATAAATTTACTGGATTGTCGAATCGCTCCCCCCGGCTGGAACGGAGAAGGGACTGGGAGAAAGTCATACAGGAGAGTGGTTGTCGCACTACGATTATTCAAATTTGAATTTTTATTTTTTTTAATTAGGGGACCTAAATTTGTATTGCCATATTTCTTTGAGTGTAGCAACTATCTTAACCTCCTCCGCAGGCAACTCGTTATGGTGAGCGGAGGGGGGGTACTAGAAACTCACTGCACAATTATCCATCATGATCCCCTGTTATTCCATCATTTCCCTATAAGTATTTCGTAATTCTGCCTTTGGTCACCGAGTCGTCTGCGGAGGAGGTTGCAACTATCCTTAGCATTACATAAATAACGTATTGAAAAGGTTGAAACTGCCTGTGAAGTAGAATTCATAAAATTTCCACGTTGTATAACTTATGTAAAGTTATTGTAATACACTGATACTGTATGCACAAAATTCACAAATATAAAAGTAAAATAGAATAAATATATGTTTTGTCATACCTATAATATCTTCATATTGTACGGTTTATTTCTCAATATATAGTATATACAGTTATTCTTATTTAAGTTTGCGCAAAATAAATAAGTACACATGCGTATATACAAGCCGGCGTAATATGAAATATGCCCCCCCAAAAACAAAAGTACGCTCCCTGGGCCAAATTTCCTAGGAAATATGTCTCGAAGGGTCTTATAGTTCAGTGATTTGTATTTTGCTAATTTTCATTAGACAACTCAATTATAAACGATTTTCAGTTACGAATACATATCTTTCATTGACATATCGAAAACAAAATCTTCGTTTGTGATTTTTGTTATTTTAAGAAAGTAACTCCTCGTGCAATAAATTTTACGCATTAAGATTTTAAGAACAAATATGCAGACGTTTTGCGAGTGTTCTCGAATTTTGACGAATGCAAAACAAACATGTGTATTCTAGCATTTTTTGTGTTAATAGCAGCAGAAATCAGTCCGGCTGATTATTCTACCTCAATTCCTACCACAGTCTTGTTAATTTAACGAGGAATCTGGTTATATTTGACCAGCACGTCCTTGTTTAAAACAACTAGACTATTTTAGATGAATAAATGACGAGGGGGCCCAGGTTATTTATCCACCTAACATATAGTCTGCTTAATGTAACCAGAGAGCCCTGGTCAAATTAACCAGATGATAGCAGGGAAAAGGTTCAAATAACCAGGAATATTAAGTTAACCCAAATAGAGTTAATTCCAGATTAACCATGCATGAAAAATTTTAACCAAAATCTTTTTAGAGTATAGGTATAGTATACCTAACTAGGCTTTTTTTTAAATCGTCATAACGGCAACTTTTTTTCTATCTTTCAAGCAGTTCATGAGAGACAAACCACGGCAGGCTGGGTGACACTGAACACATCCTGTGTAAACAGTCGTTCTCAAACAATTGCGTCATGATCATATTTGACTTTCACTTCCTGTATCATTCTATGCTAAATGACGTATTTGCATGTGTATCAAACTTGGGCAAACGCGTTAAACAGTTGGTCGAGTTCACAAAATTATGTCGAAAATTGTTTCTGAAAAAGGTGTGAACATCACACACTTTATAGTCATGAGAGGATATACCTCCTTAAGAAATTTTGACAGCACAAAGTTGTCTATACGCATGATTAAGAGCGTGGGAAGCAAAGTGAATTTCATGGGGGCAATATAATGTCTTAGAGCAATACAAAAGCTAAGCACCTTTTCCGTTGATTTCCTAAGAAAAGAAATACTGACCACTTTGGTTATTAATACACATTGGCTAACAACAAGAGTGCAATTTTATCGAAATACAATGCCAAAAAGAAATTCAGTGCAAAACAAACTAGGAAATACTCGTCCTTCGGATTCGTGCTTGTTTTTTTTTTCAAAATTGCACTCGAAACCACACTATTACCTATATTAACATATCTTCAAAATCCTTACATACTGATTGCAATTCCCATACTATGGATATAGTTTGGAAGTAGTATATATGGATATACTATGGATGTAGTGATGCGATCGCAAATTTCATAGCATGAATTTCACTATTTTTTTCCAGTGTAATGTGATATTAACCTATTTACATGCAATTATTCCACCACATAAAGTTATCTTTGAGTATATACAATAATAACGACTTTATTTATAGAAGGTGACAGGTAACAGTCCTAAGAGACTGATAAACTACTGGCCCTCGCTAGCTTTCAGTTGCACAATGTGTGGCTGTTGACGCTGCTGAAGTTTTCCTCAGAACGAGTTCGGTCGACTGAGTGCGTACATCATTATTTGTCACGTTACCACATCGTTCTCTGCGTGGCAAAATCCTTTTCAGCAATTTGAACGTACTGCGTCGAAACTCTCGGTTAATCCCCACGTATATGAAAGGATTTGCCAGCCCGTTTAGGAAGCGCACCATCTGTATGATGTAATGCAGATCATGGTACGGTACGTTTACTTTATGCAGGCTAAAAACCCAAATATAACAGAAGAGTGGTATCCAGGACACTACGAAAGCTCCGATTATCAAAGTTAGTGTTTTTGCTGCTTTGAATTCGCGTTTGATTCGATTGGTTGCCGAAGGATTGCTGTTGTTGATCTGACGTGCTTGGTACGTAGCGACTTTGTAGATCCAGCCGTATGTCAAAAGCATTGCCAATAATGGAAGCAGAAAGCTTGCAAAGGTGATGAAAATTATATAGCCATCCGTGAAGAACACGCACTGTCTCATATCAAATTCACCAACGGGAATTCTAGATGCGAGAGAGATCGTGATAGCGTAGCCCCACACGAAACAAAGAGCCACTAGACAACGTTTTCGTGACACGATTGTCTGATAACGTAACGGGTACTTGACGGCCACGAAACGTTCTGCGCTTATCACGGTGAAACTGATTATGGAGCACGTACAACACAACACGTCTACCATCGAGCCTACTTGACACAGCGTTTTCGAGTCGTCTTTTATATACTCTGTGAGATAAAAGGGAATTCCAAACACCGCTATAAGTATGTCTGCTATGCCCAAATTCACCAAGAAGTAATGCTTAGCTGTTCGTATTTCTTTGGAAAGCGAGTAGACCACGCACATGAATCCGTTCGCCACAAAACTAGACACGGCAATTAGGATGAAAACAACCAATAGAATCGTTGGTAGTTCGGGGTGAACTTCTTGGATCCTCTTAGGAAGACACAACTTCTTATGCGTAGGAAGACACTGACAGTCAAAATGTGTGCAAGATTCATTCCGCAAATCAAACTCTCCTGTGCCATTTGCAGTACAGTTTAGAAACAGCTTATAACAATTATATTTTGCTTCTGTAGAATTGAGGTGTTTAATAAGGTCGAAAATGTTATTTAGCAGGCTTTGATTCATCTTTGTGGACACAAACGTTTGCTGGTGAACTGACTTTATGGGTGGTGGATGTGTTGGCGGAAAGTGTTCCAATTAAAGCGGTCAAAAAGTTGAAGTATATAGTCAGTGACGATGAGGTCAAGGTTAAACAATACACGACTTTATCTATATATGCAGTCTTCGATTTCCGAGGTTTCAGTGTACAGATATATTAGTGTAAGCTGAAGACAAATTAGTTAATGAAACAGAATAGCTTGCAACAGTGAACTCGTACCTAACTCAAAACAAGACCGTTTCTTTCTATATGTTAACGATTTAAAAAGTTTAACCGATCCAGCTTATTGACAGCTTGTAAATAACACCGAATGCTTGTGACACTCGCAGACGCAGGAGTGTCTATTCAGTTTATTTGCATCGATATCAAACCTTTGACTTCGTTCGACTTCCAAAACATGACTGTTTCTTTTGAGGTTTCTTCCAGTGTTGATGATTTCAAAAGTTCGTTCGAGTTTCTAGCTTGGAGTTTCCAAGTCAGAGTTGTAATGCAGCGCCGTTTACTTATATGTACTCACATATCGATGACTTACCGATGGATTTCCAGCTGAAAACATCATCTTTTCTTCTTTAATTAATTAAATGATGGCCTATCTCGTAGGAGCATATATCGAAGATCGCCGAGTTGAAATTAAGTTGAATAAACAACTTGCAGCTTCTATTAGCAAGCCAAAGTTAACAATGCAATACCGTCATGTACTAGACATATGAATGTTTACAAGACTTCGCTAGACTGCCCAGCTGAGGCCAACTTGTATAAATGACAGGCGTATGACAATGAGCCTTAGTTAAAAATGCAATTCAGCCCACAATAGTAATTGCGGAGTCACGGCTTGAAAATGAGGGTAAAAAACAAACATATGCACCTGAGTGTACTTCCGTTCAACATTTTTTTGCATATCCAAAACACACACAATCGTCAATTTTCATCTTGAAAAAACAACACAACACGTACATTATGAATGCACGTTTAATTTTTGTATTTTTATTAAAGATGTACGATTTTTGAATGGTCATTAATCACACTAGTTTCCGATTGTCCTCTTGTTTATACTGATTAAACCCTATAATCGCCTTAAAAGCCACACGTAGTAATATTTGGTCAGGGTTGTCATTTGGATATAGATTATGTTTGCTCATAGTAACTATGGTTTGCTTAATGTCGTCTTATCTTAAATTCATTAAAAACATTTTGGACCTGCCTGAGTCAGTTGCTGATCTCTGCGACTGGTAGAATTCTTACTGAAATTAATGAGTTGCGCAGTCGTGTGTGTTAACCACGATGACGTAATGTACAGAGAAAAACAAGATGGCGGCCGTCGAGGAGTGAAGGTAAATGTGTAATGTTGAAATACGAACGATTTGGAACACTAGTTTGACCTTCAATATGATTTCTTCAACATTTATGCTTTTGCAATAAGCTACTAAACTCATATAAGCTATTAAATTAAAAGAAATTGAAACTAAATTTATTTATTCTGGGTAGCTTTATTAGATCTTATTAGTTGTAGACTGCATGGTGTCACAAGTACAAAGGCCTATATAGACTTATAGTAGAGAGTACTTATTTAGATCTTGTATTTGTCGTTTCTCCTCCAATGTTTATATTCTTACAAAATCTACTTCTTCATTGTCAACATTCGTGATATTATTAATTTGGTTTTGGAATTTCACCTCCACTAATCTATGATTAAATTGTTCTTTGGTGAGGTCCAGTGTAAAGAGAAACTAATTAAACTAAACTATAACTTTATTTGTACTTGATAACTCTAATACTCTATCAGTGTTACAGTGTTGCATTTAATATACCGATGTTGATACTGCATGGATAGCTAGCTTCTTTCAGCACTAAAATGCTGTTCTCACCGATTGTGGATTCAGTGTTACGATATTACAAAAAAAACCCAACTAGTTTTATCGTTATCCTGGGTAGCTCTATCAGTTCTAAACTGTTTTTCTTGGACATCGAGTGTGTTTGGTTTAGTGAAAAACTCTCAAAGACCAAGAACTCTCATATACATCAGAGGTACAGAAAGGCCTGTAAATAGAAGGCACCATATTGTGGCACAAATTAAACATTCAACTATTTCGTGATTATAGTCAATTTCGCCGTTAAAAGCTGTGTTTGCATGATTGCACGCCGGAAATATAATTGTTTGGTATTTGTGGAAACATCACGTACGTTTATTTTGTATCCCTAGCTTTCGACCGTAAGCATGCATGGATCTTCGCCAGTGACAGTGTATTAAATTCTCATAGAACCGATTAATACGGGACTTGCTTCGCCAAAACCGAGGCAAAGAAATAAACGATCAACAAAGCAAAACAAAACAATTCTATTTATTTTTACCATGCGTGCACAATGCTATATCTTTAAAAAGCAAATTAAATGCAATTATAAAAAAAAACACAAAATGCGTGATAGCGACTATCTTTTTATCTCCAAATTACGGCAAATAAAAATATTTCGAAAATTTGGCACTTTAAAAATGTTTTTCGCTTCAGGGTAATTGCCTGCATGAATGTCTAATATACGAAGTCCTGTCTTCAGCGATATTAATATTTGCCCATGGGTATGGCAAAGAAAACAGGAGCGTTCACTGTATTGGCAACGAAAGTTACGTCTGCATTTTAGGGAAAAGAGACATGTAAAGCTGCAAAATAAGTTATTGTTACTGTATGTATACAATTTTTCTAGCTTATCATTTTTCGTCCTCGAGATATTTTACTTTCATTTGATGTATAAATTAAATAAAGTCGTGTTTACACTACGCTCAATTTTTGGTACGGCACGGATAAAATTGGTACCCGTACCACTTTTTTGGTTCTTGGACTACCTATTTAGCTAAGCCCCGTTTACACTACGCTCAATTTTTGGTACCGTACCACTTTTTGGTTCTTGGACTACCTAAATAGGTAGTCCAAGAACCAAAAAAGTGGTACGGGTACCAATTTTATCCGTGCCGTACCAAAAATTGAGCGTAGTGTAAACGGGGCTTAAATCTATGACATTACAAGCGAGTATAATGTTAGTTTCAAAGGTGACAGACTCCTCAAAGGTTCAAAAATGATGAAATCATTCAAACTACGTATTGTTGATTCCTTTAACCAACTTCCATACAGAAAGTTACGCAGCAAGCAGGCACTCTTCGTTTATACAATAATTGATTTGCTTTGGTTAACTAGGTTTCCTCTAGCCTGACTTTCAGACGGTCACTCGATATCGTTGAGATGACCTAGGCGGCTTAATTCTCCTGTATAGCTGCAATCCTGGTCAAAAATATTGGCGCACTTGACACTGACTGTGCGAAATTTGACTCCCACGTCAATAACAAGCATAGCACCCCCCTTTCCCCCGTTCAATGTTGTGTGTAGTGTGGTATACGTCCAAGGTGTTACACAACATTGATAAGGGGGATAGGGGGTGTTTGGACATGAAATTTTGCATAAAATGGGCAAGTATGTATATTGTAATCCGAAATGAAGTAAAGGTTATGCTATTTCGACTAAGTGCGCCAAGGATTTTTGACCATGCAGGATTGTAAGTAACCTGTACCAACGAATTTGAGGAAGGTCCTTATCTGGATCTTTGGGGGGAAGAGTTTAGAACTGATAGTATATATAGCTAAGGTTTCCTAGCTCATGTACTTACATAATAAAAAGACTTATAGTTAGGTACTTTGTTTTTAATTTTCTTTGTTCAGAAAAAGGGCGGCAATTAAAATGTCAATTCCTACAGACAGAATGTCTGTACTCTCCCACAAGCTTGCAATTATTATAGTTAGTCATACATGCAGTATTAAAATTCTTCAGATAGATGTGTTCTATTTGGGTCTGCAATTGAGCCAGGCCAAAACATACGCGTCACACATTTTAGGAAACATTATTTTAAGTTCTTATGCAGGTAAAATTCTTTCACATCTCGCACCCCAACAGCAGATGCTTCACCAGATTCCTATCAGTTAAATGCTTCTCAACGAAAATATGCCCCATTTTTGCCCTCTCGTCGTTGCGACGTATAAGAAAAATGGCAGTTATGGTTGTCACGAAGAAAATACTGGCGGTTAACAAACATAACGGTTTGCAGAACGACCTCCCTCCTATAACAGACCCAATAAACATTTACATCGTTAAATTCAAATACATAAAAACATGCCAAAATGTTGGGGCTGAATTGAATTATGCAAGAAATACCGAATTACTATGTATGTTGCGTGATCGAGGTGCTCAGTACATCAATCAGCGCAGATACATGTACGCTTAGCGTACCTATTTTTTACATGCTAGTCGAGTGGCTAGTTGAATTAATGTTATATCGTAGAAATGTCTTTTCCTATATGTCACCTGCAAGACTAAACTACAACCGTGGCCAATTATTTGTGAAACATGCGGTAATATTACTAATTTTGCGATGCTCTTTCATGCTATGATGGAATTTTGTCTAGACTTGTTGAGATCAAAATTTTGGTTAATTGGGGAATGGTGATTACAAATATTTCTTACCGCTTATTCTTTAAAATATTAAAGATTTGGGAACAGTGCTATACCAAGGCAGCATTCACTACCCTGTGGGTAAACTAGTATTATAAGTACCAGCGCACATTCATCTTATCGCCAATTTTTCTGCACGAATCCGGCCCTCCTCCACCCCCGTCAGTGTTGATATGGCTGTGAATAAGTAATCATCGTGTCATGTCCAGATCAAATGCAATCGGTAAACAATGCAACATTGAGAAGGGGGGGGGGGGAGGGTTAAATTAGAAAATAAGAACTCGGAAATTGCACCTGTCGTTCCAAAACTATAGAGAGGTTAAGATTGACGTTTACGGCAGACCGCCAACCGCTAACTTCAAGTCGTACTTTGAGATCAACTGTAAGCTGTTCGAAGTTAGGACAATCTGTGCATTAAAGTTGAAGAATGAATTGGCTAAAAACCTGTCGAAACCTTCGGAAACTTGTAGAACTTACCTTCAAATGCGAATTGAAGTTTGCCGCTTGCGGTTACCGGTCTGCCGTAAACGTCAATCTTAACCTCTCTAATTGCTCGTGATTGTAACGTTACGCACCTTTTTTAGGCGTGTTCATATGAGCCCAACTAATCGGAAAATTCACCTTAATTAAGTGATATCCAAATGCCCTTTGTTAACGCATATAAAATTTAATTTGTGTTCATATGAGAAACGAGCCAGCCTGGCTTGGTGTGATTTCACCTTGCGTTAGGTGGGATCTAAGTAATTTTCCATCCCACCTGACTGGGATGGACATATTTTTGCTAATTTTGACCGATGTAATATTGAACAGCATAGTTGGAAAATGCAAACAAAATAAACATTAAAATTGACCCAAACATACACTATAGAAGTCAGAGTACAAGGTGCAGTTTGTTTAATAGGCCCTTCCAAGGTTAACGACGCCATAATGAAACACAATAGGGAGTTTAAGCTTCACGTTTGCGGGAACGGCAAACGGCAAGGCCGAATTTGTTTTGCATAATTGTCGTTGGATTTCTATGTGTCATATTTTCTTTCATATGACACAGGAATAGTTAAGCATTCTACTTATAAAACAACAAGCCCATTTACTTTTTATTGCTTTATAGCGTAAAATGTTTCGTTGAAGCGAAGCTTGAGCCCTCTGGTAGTGCAAGGGGTGCAAACACAATGGAATTCCGGCAATTCCCTATAGGTAAATTTGCAAGTGGTGGAAACACAATGCCAATGGTGAAAACAATACATTCAAGATGGCGTCCTTAACCTTGGAAGGGCCTATTACAACAACAACGAATATTTCGAGGATGCCATGTTTACACAATGTCGCCCCAACGAGGCGGGATTAGGATAAAAACAGTCGTATAATGAATACATAAATAATTCAACCCACTCAAGTCAGCTTCCCTGCAAACCGCGGACTCAAGTTTACTCGATCTACATTTTATATTTAAAAGATAACCGAAACGTCAGAAACAATAAAAAAATTTTAATCTGGATGATCGTACAATAAATTAATAATATGATATTAATCTATTTACAATTTGATCACGCTTATTTTTTATTGGATTTTATTGACAAGAATGAAATTAAAAATAAAAAAGAAGAGTGAATTATCTAATATCACAGGCACAGTGACATGTACATCCAAAGTAAGGAGTAGATTGTCGGCAACGTGGCGTCGCTATGCGTGATAAATGCGTGTTGAAAGTTTAACCTGCACGTCATGCAGCCTGATTTTATTCTCGCACATTTTATATTTTTGGTTGTCTTGCTTGGAAAATAAATACTAATACGTATACTTTCCAAAATATGGACGGATGAGAAAAAACCAACGCATGAAAACTCAGTTTTCAGTGCTGGGCGGCATTTATATTTCAGTAGGTTTTCATATACCACGTAAAATTATCTTTGTCCCAGTCCTCTCCCCCCCCCCCCCAAAAAAAAAATATGTTAACTATATACTGTACATAGCTTTCAACTACAACAAAGATGCGCCTGTTACGGCTACGCTGCTGAAATTTCCCTGAGGACCACTTCGCTCGTCTGAGTACATTCGTTATTTGTCTCGCTACCACATCGTTCCCTGCGTGGTAAAATCCCTTTCAGCAATTTGAATGTACTGCGTCGAAACTCTCGGTTAATCCCCACATATATAAAGGGGTTCACTAGTCCGTTTAGATAGCGCACTATCTGTACGATGTAGTGTAATTCAGAGAAAGCTACCTGTACTTTATACAGACTAAAAACCCAAATATAACAGAAGAGTGGTAGCCAGGACACTATGAAAGCTCCGATGATCAAAGTTAGAGTTTTCGCTGCTTTGAATTCGCGTTTCGTTCGATTGACTGCATGAGGAATGCTGTTGTTGATCTGACGTGCTTGGTACGTAGCGACTTTGTAGATCCAGCCGTATGTCAAAATCATTGCCAATAATGGAAGCAGAAAGCTTGCAAAGGTGGTGAAAATTATATAGCCATCCGTGAAGAACACGCACCGTCCCATATCAAATTCACCAACGGGAATTCTAGATGCGAGAGAGATCGCGATAGAGTAGCCCCACACGAAACAAAGAGCCACTAGACAACGTTTTCGTGACACGATTGTCTGATAACGCAACGGGTACTTGACGGCCACGAAACGTTCTGCGCTTATCACGGTGAAACTGATTATGGAGCACGTACAACACAACACGTCTACCATCGAGCCGATTTGACACAGCGTTTTCGAGTCACCTTTGATATACTCTGTGAGATAAAAGGGGATTCCAAACACCGCTATAAGTATGTCTGCTATGCCCAAATTCACCATGAAGTAATGCTTAGCTGTTCGTATTTCTTTGGAAAGCGAGTAGACCACGCACATGAATCCGTTCGCCAGAAAACTAGATACGGCAATTAAGATGAAAACAACCAATAGAATCGTCGGTAGTTCCAGCTGAGCTTCTTGCTCTGGACCAGGCTCTGGACACTGAAGGCTATGCAGCTTAGGACAGTGATAGTGTAAGTCTATGCAATGTTCGTCACACCAATCGACATCCCTGATATTTATGCTATTATTTGCGGTACATTTTGAAAACAATTCAAGGCAACGTAGTACGCGAGGATCACTGAAGTTTAGGTTACTCATTTTCATCGTTCGAAAAGCTTTTAAATTGAATTATTTGTATCTGGGTATAATTCTTGAGCTTGTCTATAACTTCCCAGTAAAGCCAAAATGTTCAAGTGCTGTACGTGTTAGTGACAATGACGACAGGATTCAATGATCTATTAACAGTCTTCGATTTCAAGGATTAAATTGAATCAAATTGTAAAACGAAAGAGAATAGAAAGCAATGTTCAACTCGAAGCTAACAAAAGAAGTTCTTTCTGTAAATGACACCGAGTGCTGGGATAATTACAGGTGTCTTGATTTCTTTATTGACGTCGATTTCAAACCTTCGACTTCCAATATACACAATAGTACAGACCGTTTCTTTCGATGTTTCTTTCTATGACTATGTTCGAATTTCCAGTTGTAACTTTGCGTTCGTGATATATCAAGACTTATCAAGCCAACACCATGTCCATGTATTTATATGTCGACGACTTTATAAAAGTCTGTTTGAATTTCCAGCTGAAACCAACTTCTGTCTCATACCCGTGGCATAGAAGTTCGAACAGTACAGGAGCTATATCAAAGATAGCCAAGCTGAAGTTAACTTGAATAAATAAGAGCTTCTATTAGCACGCCAGAGTTAACACTTAATAGACTTTATATGGATGTTTACAAGACTTCGCTCGACTTCCCAGCTGAAGCCAACTTGTGAGTGACTGGCAGGCAGGCGCACGGCCGTAGTTAACATATGAACAACAAGGAGAGTTTTTAAAAACAAACAAGCACTTGCGTGTTGCTTCCGTTCATCAATCTTGTCCAAACCCACACAGTCGTCAATATCCTCTTAATAAAACAACACAACACGACATTATGAATGCGGTGTTAATTTTCCTATTTTTATTAAAAATGTACGAATTTTGAATTGTAATATAATCACCATTGTCTTCTTGTTTATTCTGATTTAGCCCCAATCCCCGCAAGAGCTACACATACTAATGTTTGGTTAGGGTTGTCATTTGGATATACATTGTTTGCTTATTGTCGTCTTATCCCGATTTCATTACACATTTTGCACCTGACCAAATGCGTCAAGCTTGCGTCAACTGATCTCAACTGAAGACTGGATGGACATTCTTATTGAGATGATGAGTTTTTCACAAGTCGAATCGTTAGGTGTCTAACTTAGTGTTATTATCATGCAAATATCTTTCATCTATGCAGCCTACAAGATTAATCTAGCTTCCTACACCTCTTTTAATGAATCCTGAGAACGCTTTGAACACTACATAATGAACTTCTAGTGTACTTATTAATTATTCATTGGAAAATTCGAATTATACTAGGGCTGTTCCAGCCTGCAGGTATAATTTAGGTTATATGAGGGAACGAAGGGAGAAATATATGAGAATACTAGCGGTATGGCATTACCAATCTGTGCTTCACATCACATTTTAACCCAAAGAAATCTCTGGCAAAAACCCCAACACCCCCCTGATCTGACCCGTCCCATAATCCTCCTGTGGCTTATTTAACCCTGGGATGAACTGGGCGGGTATAAGGGTGGGAATCATATATTTCTCCCTTCGTTCCCTCATATAACCTAAATTATACCTGCAGGCTGGAACAGCCCTAGTATAATTCGAATTATATTTCGGGAACTCCGGTCGAAATATATGAGAATACTAGCGGTAGAGTTTAACACTACAATGGTGAACCGCCAAAAAGAACTTTATTATTTAGCTCTGTAGATACAATAAGTCTAAAGACCTGTTTACAATTAGTTTAACCCAACACGACCAAAGTTTGGTGTTGATACCATTGGTCTATAATAAAATTGTTTCGGTGAGGTATAATAAATGAAAGAAACAACTTAGGTTGGTCCTTCATAATTCTTCTAAATTCAACCGTCATTGAGATGTATTGTTGGAAACAAGCTATCAGACATAACCTTTTGTCATCTGGGAAACAAGTATAAAACGCAGAAACAGTTTCATCTGGACGAGTTGTCTTTGTAGTCAACAAGGTGAACGTTAGGGATCTGGGTTTTGGAGGTCGATTGTTTAGAACACCTCTCATCAGGTTAACAACATATGGATGTTGTCCGACTAGATAACCGTCGATTCGTGGATGGGTTGATGACAAAGCCGATCTCAGAACATTCATGGTTCTATATTCCAAACCGGAGGCGAGTGAGTCCGCCAAAAAGGTAAGGACGTTGCTCAAAAAGTTGATGAAATTGGATTAATTTGCCTTGTAGAACACCAGCGGCTCCAACGCTGCCAATTAGATTCGTAGGTTTTGCGTGCGGAACTACGAGTGGCTGAAAATGAGTAGTTTGCTAACGTTCGAGATGTGAAATACGCCCAAATGTAGACGTGGGTACATCGGTGAATTAAGGAAGGGTCGGTTGGATCCTTCAAGAGATGTTTGCTGTTTGGTAGCAGGACAGGTTAATTAATGTTGTACCAGAAGACTTAGTAGAAGAGGCCACCAACGCTGAGCTTGCCAAATTGGAGCTATCAAGAAGATCTCTGTCTGGTCCGACAAGACCTTTTGAGGACCATGGGGACCAAGTTGAAGGGAGGGAAAGCATAACCCGCAAGTCCCTTCCAGCTCACCGTGAAGGCATCCCAATGGTGAGCCTCCAGAAACTGCCTGGATTCGAGGTCTGCTTGAATGTCGATCTTCCCTGGAAGGTGGTGGGCTATGACAAATAAGTCTCTCTGCTTGCGCCAATCCCACAGTTATAATGTCAGCTCTAGTAATAGCAACGGGTGGTGCCCCCTTTGTGATTTATGTAAGTAAACCGCGGTGGAATTGTCCATGTTCAATGACACTGTCATTGAACGATAGTTATGTTCAGTGACACTGTCATTGAACGATAGTTTTTCAAGAGAGTCTTCAGGCTTAGAAAAAACAGCTTTCAGTTCGAGAATATTGATGTGTAACAACTTCTCGGTTTGATAAATGCTGGTGACTGCCCCACCTCTGTTTCGAGGCATCGGAAAAATTGTTACATCCGGGGGAGGCACCGTAATTGGGCTGCCATTGATTGTCATAATATTCTGAAACCACCATTGGATTTCAGCTTTCTGTTTGCATGGAAGTTGAATTTTCGTAATTGTGATCTGAAGTGTGCAGGTTGCGAATAAGCAAAGCTTGAAGAAAACGAAAGTGAAAAGGAGCCTTCCAGATTGCCGGACGGTAAGATTCTAGTAACCCCAACAGTTGAGCTATGCTCCTTAATGCAGGTTTCTCGATTTTCAGGATTTGACAACACAATGTTCGCCGTTTCTGCTTTGAACTGATACGTTTTGGTTTTCCAGCAGAACCGAAAGATATGCCTCCTTTAGGCCCAATTTTGTCATGTAGTACCCCTGTTGTAGGCAGGTTTTTATCAAGGAAAGATGTTCCATCTGGAAATGTTATGTTTCTATGTATTGATTCAGTGAGCTTAGATCTATAACCGATCTCATACCACCGTCCTTCTTGGGGACTTGGCAAAGGGGACTTTGCAAATTGCCCCCTTCGTTAACAGGACTGACACCTCCTTGTACATAAATAGGTGTTTCTGACTCTGAACGGACCTGAGTCATTTTTTTTTTTTTTTTTGTTCAACAGGAACGCAACGAAAAGGAATTTTTAAACCGGCAACAACATCTAGAATAAATGGGTCTGCTGTCAGAACCTGCCACTGTTCGAAGTGGTGTGGTAATTTGGGGGCCGTTGGAAACGAGACTGGGGAGTACGAGAAAACTGACCCCTGTTGTTTTGAGTATTGTATTTAGTAGACTGAGAGAAACTTCTGCTTGGTTGTTTCGGGTCTTGGTTATAAATTGTGGGGGCCGTAGGAGCCAGATTTTTTGCCAAACCCCGTGATAGCTCGGCTTCCTTAGATGCAATTGAGGGAAAATCGTCTCCAAATAGCCATCGTTGAGCGTTTGGCAATGGCTGGTTTGCCAAATCAATTTTTGATTTGTTAATGGATGCAAGTACCTTCTTGCGGCGGAGTACCGATAATTGTGAGTTAGCCGAACCAACTAAACAAAGGGATTGTTCAACAAGCAACTTGAGCTCAGTAGGGCTAACAGGAAGGTTGTTTTCTAAACGGTCATGTAATGTGCTTAATGGGCCTGTGATGTTCAACATAGCACGTTGAACAACAGCGAGCTCTTTATCTCGCTCCTGCACAAACTTTTTATTTTGATATGAAACATGAGACAACATTGGTGGATCTAGAGTAGGAGCAACGAGGGAATCTACCTGAGGAATAGCTTGTTCCTCCAAAATATCACAAATGTGATCAAAGGATAGTTTCCTTCGAAAATTTTTCTCTAAAAAACCCTTAAACTCCTGAGATGGAGACCACGAGGTCGTAACAGCTTCGGGGTCGTATAACCCTGGCTGACCTTCGCTAGCGTTGCTGAGTTCAACTGATTGTTGTTTTGAAGGATCAATTCTGTCGCCACAAATATCATCGCTAGTGTTTAGCTGTACGGCAGAGTTTGGTGGCTTAATAGCCTGCTCTGATGGCTCAATAGCCTGCTCTGGTGGCTCAATAGCCAAATCCTCAAAATTTTCAGGATTGTCATTTCCCGCCAAAATCGAAAGCGTGTCGCCGTCCCGGCAAGGCTCTGGTTGTTTTTCTGAGTGAGAATGTGTCATATTCTCGCTAGTAAAGACATCTTCGAGCTGGGAAATTCTTCTATTACACACCTCCATGTTAGATTTAAGATCTGAAACTGTAGATGAGATGGCCCGAAGCTGGAGAAGCATTTCTTCGTCAATTTTGGCATGGTCTGACTGCTCTGTTGAGCTTGAAGACTTTTTAGACTTCGAAGAGCGATGTGTAGAATCGCGTGAATGAGATCTTTTTCGCTTGTGGTGACTCGACATTGTCTAAAAATATGCCTGAGTGTCTAAAACATATGAAAAACAATAGGAAAAAGCGTCAAAAAGCAAATATTTTAGCCTACCTGAAGCTTACCTGTTCGCGTGTGAAGCACAAGGTAAAAAAGCCACAGGAGGATTATGGGACGGGTCAGATCAGGGGGGGGGGTGTTGGGATTTTTTGCCAGAGATTTCTTTGGGTTAAAATGTGATGTGAAGCACAGATTGGTGATGCCATACCGCTAGTATTCTCATATATTTCGACCGGAGTTCCCGAAATATAATTGATGTTTGTGATGTTACTCTGAGTGTATATCCACACTGGACAAGCTAGAAAAATATGCCTGGCCACGGTTGGAATCGTAGGTTCGATTGGTCGTCGGTGGGAATCGTAGGTTTGATTGGTCGGAAGGTCGTAGGTTCGATTCCCACCGTGGCCAGGTATATTTTTCAAGCTTGCCTGGTGCGGATATACACTCAGAGTAACATCACAAACATATTCACCTGAGTACATAACACTAACACAGAAAATAATAATTACTATAAAATTACCTGTTGCAACAATATAAGTGCAGAAGCCTCGACGAGCCTGACTTTTTGACTCTTCCCCCTTCGCCATTAAAAAGTCAGGCTGCACGCAGGCTATTTGCGTGTGAATAAAAAATATTCAAAATTGCCCAGCCAAGGGCTGCTGTAAAAGATCAAATGTCCACACCCCGGGGTGATCTTGCAAGACCGTCGGAAGCGCCCCCCCCCCAATAATTACCATTTGTATAAGCAAAACACACAAAAGAACTTCAGATTTATTCTTGAGCCCCCCCCCCGCCCCAATATTGATTTACTTCCGACGACCTTGTCTTGCAACATCAAAATCCTCCCCATCGAGCAAGTAAAGTTGTTCAAATCCCCACTTCTTGCCCACCCCCCCTCCCCAGGTTTAACATTGATAGGTGCATAAAGACAAGGGTGGGTAGTAGCGAAGTAGTTGTAGTTCGCTACTGTAGCGAACTACAAGTTTCAAGTAGCCAGTAGTTTTTGACTACTTTTTAAGGATTTATGTCATCGGGTTTGTAAGATAGATAGATGTAGATAGATTGTAGATAGGGAGCGATTGCAGAATACCCGCTAGAAATATTGGTGGCTACGTGGCTACGTAGTGAATTTGAACGAGTCGTTGACGTTGATATAATAATTGCGTAATTATAAGGTAGCTATATTTTTCACTGGTTATACGCAGTGAGTTTTTAAAAGAATGCCGGACATTGATATGATGTAATTGTAAGGAAGGTACATTTTTTTGTGGCTACGCAATGAATTTTAAAAAGAACGAGAGACATTGATATGACATAATTGTAAGGAAGGTATATTTTTTTAGTGGCTACGTGGCTACGCAGTGAGTTTT
Source organism: Paramuricea clavata (assembly GCA_902702795.2). Taxonomy (NCBI): domain Eukaryota; kingdom Metazoa; phylum Cnidaria; class Anthozoa; order Malacalcyonacea; family Plexauridae; genus Paramuricea; species Paramuricea clavata. The sequence continues at coordinate 21,674 of CACRXK020004987.1, forward strand.
AAAAGAATGAGACATTGATTATTTGATTTTATTCATGGATTTGGGAAGGAGGTGCGGTGGCGATAAATTAGACAACGTATGCGAGTTGTGTGCTTGATTATTTTATACACATAACACAGTACAACTCAAGTTGTAAGCAGGTTGCATGCCAAGTGCCAACCTCGTACCCAGGCTATTTTCTCTCGTACTCTGTGTCACGGCCCTGGGTACGAGAATGGTTGCATGCGACAGTAATAAGCCCAGGTAAGCCCAGGTCACACTACACAACGATAACGATCATTTGTAAACACGCTATAATTGGTAAATAAAATTATGTTGGTGTCCACACTACAACGAAAACGATAAAATTGTCGCCTGACGATAACGATCTTAAATAAAAGCCTTAGTTATGGTTCCTAGAAGGCCCCTAGCCCACTTCTTGTAAATACTTTATTTTCACATTTATTGATGTAATCTTTTCTTGGGCGAACAGTTAAATAAAAATTTTAAAATCACTTCACCCAGGCGATTCAGAGGATAACGATACATTTTTTGGCCAAGCAGCTCGTATTAACGTCTAATATTACGAAAGTCACCCTGAACTGTGGAATCGCATCAAAAATTTGTATCGCCGTCACTCAATTTGAACAATCCGGTTCTTGGTAACAATTACAATTAACGTTGATTGGCTGTTTAAAATTAGAATTGTAAACTTGCAAAAATATGTAGGTGCGGTCGTAGACGTTTGTGGGAGTGACTTTGGTGCAGTATTCTTTTTATTGGTTAATAAAATGGCCATGAAATACTGAGGTATATTTTTAATTTGTCTTGTACAAAGGCGGCTACAAGCAACTTGAATTTAGCAGGCGGTAAGGGGAGGGTCATAATTATATCATAAAGCACTTTTACCTTTTATGGGAAAGGGTGCTTTTCTTGTTGGTTTATCTGGAGAAAACAAAATTTACAGTAAACCCTGGGGCACAACAAGGGTAAATGTTAGCCAATGCCAATATTCTGCGTCTAGTGCGTTAAACGTAGTCACATGACTTGAATGAGTTGGTGTTCTTGGTCACAAGACTCACAAATTTGAACATTTAGCATTTATTTGCGCATGTCAGCGAGGTGGTTTGCAGGTTTGCGGGCAATTTGTGGGCTTAGGTCACTGAGCTATAATATAGCTGGAGAACTGCTCGGCATGAAACAGTGTCGCCAAAAACATGGCTTGTGCAACTCGAACAAATGTTAAAATGTGGATAAGAAGGCAAACTCCAAAACAAAAAGCTAAACTGAATATTTTTGCGAAAATCAGGGGATGTGAAAGTAGTAGTGGGCTCAAAATGAGCCTTGTGGTAATTACCATGAGGATTTGGGATAGGCTTTTCTCGATTGTGCTAGCATATTTTTTAGCATAATTTGGGTAAACAAGCATAATTTTGCATTTTTTTAGAAAAAAGCACTGCTAGCATAATCTGCAGACAATTGCCAGACATGTCTAAGTTTCAGAGCAAAATGCTAAAGATGGGAAAATTTTTTTAGTTTTCTTTATACTTGTTCTTTAGAATTTTGTCCAAACACTTGCAGGAAGTGATTGTTAAACAACACTACGCTGACTACTGTAGTTAGTAAGGTAATCACCTTAATATGAGACCCAGTCCACACTCCACACCCAGTCCACACTCCCCTAACCCTAACCCCATCATGCACTATCAGATTATTTGCAAGCAAGTGTAATGCTTCAATATAACAAACGTTGAGTTGTTAACTCAGAGAACAATCAACGAACTGTATATATAGTCTGGGCAACAGATTTTGTGGACGATGATAGAGCCATATGAATAGACTATTATGTTGAGTTCAGGAGAAACGACTATTAAAAGTTACAAAATTTACTTTTTATAACAAAATACGTTGATTTTTCCACTTTTGTAGCATATTTTTGAATAGCATAATATAATAAAAAACAAGCATAATTTTTTAAAACTGGCATAATTCGAGCATAATATAGACATTAAACCAGAACTGCTAGTAGCATATTATGCTACTTTTACTAGCACAATCGAGAAAAGCCTAATTTGGGACCAGTGGCCATATATAGAGATTATAAATAACACTAGATCGAGGAGGCATTGCAATCTTGACATCAGGCAAAAAAGGAATGCGGCTATTGGGGGGCAAATTCAAGTCCCGGATGCGTGCTTATGCTCCCATTGGTAAGGAGTTTCAATTTAGCCAATGAGAGCATGATTTTATATCCGGGACGATTCCAGTACAACAGCAAATCAGCGCTTCTTCAAGATTTAAAAAATATGACATCACCACAGGGTACGTGACCCCAGCATAGTTTTGACAAAATTTTGCAAAAAAAACGAAAATAATTCGCTTTTTTAACAACCTTAGAATGAACTTTTGAAGTTAAAACTTTGAGAGAATGTAGTAAAATTACCAGTGTTTGAAATGATGTAGATTTTATATTGTTTTTGTTTGTAATTTGCAAAATATTCATACTCTAGTAAACGTTGTAATAAATTTCCGTTAAAAGTCTTGCCAACCTTGTCATAATAATAAACTGAGTAGACTCGATGCATGCCCGAGCGCCACGCGCGAGGGTAAAAATTTCAACACGCACTTTTGGGCAGCTTATGGTTTGTCTTGATCTTTTGTGTTTTGTTTTGGTTTGCACAACAACATAACGTTGAAAATTTATTTTTAAACGACGATTTCTGCATATATTCTGTTCAGAACTATTTGCTTTTCGTAAAAAAACCCACTGGAATGGGTTTTTAGACACTTTTCCTTAGTTTACCAAACTTTCTTTCCATTTTAAGTCCCGATATAAAATTTTTTGCAAACTTTTCAGTTGAAAAAATAATTCGCACTCCGTGCTGACATAGATTATAGATCATACCAGATGTCTCACTGTGTATCTATCTCTATGATTTTCGTGTCCGCGATTTTCGCAAGGCTATCACGCCAGATGACGCGTACGACACTTACTGCCAAAATGGCGCTTACTGCCAAAAAGCGTGATTGCTCACGTTTCATGGCGTGGATTACACTTACTGCCAAAATGGCGGCCAATTCGTGCTCATAAAAAATCGCGGACACAATTTTGGCTGAGTGAGACATCTGGTATAATCTATAATCTATGGTGCTGACGTGCAACCGCGCGAAATTCCCTGCCTCCGGAGTCTGGGACCAACCAAAATGCCCTTTTCAATGCGCCATTTTGTGGAGACAAATTTTTTACTAAGAAAAGATAGGAGCACGCATTCTATGTCTATTATTTCTATGGGGAGGTTGCATGCTTTCATATCAAACGTTGCGTCAAATATGTTAATTTTGTACAGTCATAAATTAATTGTCAACAGTTTTCAGGAAGAGTCTCTTGCTTGCTGTCCCCTCCCTTTGGCACGAGCAACAACGCCGGCCCCAAAGCGTTGTGCTAATACGATTACCTACAATAAATTAAATCACATTAAAAGGTTCTTGCTAAATGTTTGTGTCACAGATTAGTACGTCGACTTTTTCTTAATCTTCTTAAAATCTTTGTTTAACTCGGGCTTCCACTTCAGAAGTTCAGCATATTTCTTAAGCAATCGTTTCCAGTAAGAATGCACGTCTTCCATTCGTAAATGATCCCAAATAAACTTTTCACCTCTGAAATTGAACGAAACACTTTCTCATTATACAAAGTTCAATAATACATCATAGTTAATACATCCAGAATCGTTTCAGTACAATGTTTTTTATAATTATGGTACTGTGCATGGTCATCAACTAAAAATGTAGTACACGTATGTTTGCTATCAAATTTCACCTACACCTCTTAGCAAAAATTTGTCAGTTATAATGAAAGAAATTGGAGTTCATTATTCTCTCTACTGAGTAGAGGTTTGGTTCAAGTTGTCTTCCAAATGTCACGCATGAGCTCATTTCAAGGTCAACTAGTACAGTTAGCCTCAGCTCATTGTACTGTACAAGCTTCAAAGTCAGACAAGCAATTTAGAGGGTTAGACTGTTACCTTTTAGCAATTTCGTGAACAACTTTATCATTAGCTCGAGCAAATTCAATCAAATCCCTGCAAATCAATTTTAATCATGTCAACTGACATTCGCCAAGCTTGTTACAAGATCGTTCAGATGTCAACTTGTTTAAACAACTTCAATGAATCAAAGAAAACACATAAACATACCTCACGTCTGAGAGATCTGTTCTGACAGGAACATAATGAACCCAGGGTTTCAAAGCGGTGTAGAAGAATTCTAGCCATTCATCTCCAACTTGGAAGACAACAGAACCGCAAAGAAAAAGATGTTTGTAGCGAAAACTTGCCGCAACACCACGAAAATTGAATAAATACCTAGAAACATCATTTTTTGGTCAAGTACAAAAGAAAACGGCTGAACTAAAGTAACAAGTTTTTGGTCAATATACTTACTTGTATGGACAGTGATCTTGTAAAGGAATTTCTTTGGCAGCTGGTGCATGCAATGTGTCCTATAGAATTTGAGAATACACTCATGTTTGATGTACTTAAATCTCAATGACTCAAGACAAAACGCTACAAATACTATCTTTAACTTGCAAATTGAGGTACTGTACTGTCTGTAGTTTATCAAATAGACGCCCTGTATATTCAAATAAGATAAGAGTTGCAACTAGTATACAAGCCTACTCAAATCTCATACAACTCTTGTCACGTTTGACCGGGGCATGCAAATTGAGAAAACTTTCATGCAAACTCTCGCTTGTCTACTTTCATCAACTCTCATCCTCGTTTGACCATTGCTTTACACTTTGTAGGTAATGTTAATCTGCGGATTGATAGGGATACTCCTACCTGAGAAATACAAGGAGAACTTCAACTCGTTTACTTACAGCATCAGATTTCCACGCTTGATTTTTAGTGTACTGTGCATCTACTAACTCAGGCTCCTTTCTTGAGAGTAAAACAAGAGGATCGCGCTCAGCACTTGTCCTGTATACAAATAAAAACCGTCATAATAAATAATATCAAAAATACATTGTGTCGACAGGTTTCACTGAACACTATCGTGCAGCAAATGTTGGTCAACCTGCAGTTATCAGATTGAGAAAATAATGGTAATTTGCAGGCTTGGATGTATAACACAACTGAACTCTATGTGAGAAATAAGAACAAACTTCCCTTTCGGGTTTGGGCTTTCTTTTAGTGAAGTCACTTCCAGATGAAAGGCCTTCCGTTCGCTCTAAATGACGAAGTTCTCATTTTTCAAGTAGTTGCATCATACATCCAAGCTCACAAACTATATATTTGTTACTTTACACTAGCATTCAACACTTAAAATCAATGTTTATTTCTTTTATTATAATCTATAACTACTGTAAAAGTGTGAAGATTATTCAAAATAACGAGGTACCTTGAACCCCTGAAAAACCCTTTTGATTCTTTCTTTTCCCAAGGAAATTCTTTCGCTTTTCTGTCAAAAAAAACAACTTATTAACAATCAAGCCAGAAACAGCATATCAATGACATCACTTTACTCACTTTTCCAAGTCTGTCCTCATCAGATCCCATCTTCCCAAACCAGTGGGATAAATTGGCCACACAGCCGGTCCTCCTTCCCAGAACGTCCATGCTGGATACATTATGTCATACTCATTCTTTGTCTAGAATATAAATTGTATAATACAGGATTTATGATGGTAAGTGATGGCGATAGTGATAATGATGGTGGTGTCATGATGGTGATAATGATTGTAGTAATGATGATGATGATGGTGGTGGTGTCAATGGTGATGATGATAGTAATGGTGATGATGGGGATAATGGTAATGACTAATGATGATGGTGGTTGATGGTGATGATGGTGGTGATGTTGGTGATAATTGTGATAGTGATGATGGTGGTAGTCATGGTGGTGATGATGGTAGTAATGGTGATGATGATGGTGGTGGTGTCAATGGTATAGTACATAGTATTGATGATGGGGATAATGGTAATGACTAATGATGATGGTGGTTGATGGTGATGATGGTGGTGATGTTGGTGATAATTGTGATAGTGATGATGGTGGTAGTCATGGTGGTGATGATGGTAGTAATGGTGATGATGATGGTGGTGGTGTCAATGGTATAGTACATAGTATTGATGATGGGGATAATGGTATGACTAATGATGATGGTGGTTGATGGTGATGATGATGTTGGTGATAATTGTGATAATGGTGATGATAGTGATGATGGTAATGATGATGATGGTGGGGATAGTGATAATGATGGTGGGGATAATGATAATGATGATGTGGGGATGGTGATAACAATGGTGACAATTATGATGGTGGTATGAAAATGGTTATAATGATCACAGTGGTGATGATTGCAACAATTGTATTTCTATTTGCAGCCAGCACTCACCTTGCTAAATGAAAACACAGGAACTGGTTCCATCCATTTGGTTGTCTTAAGACAAATAAGAAATCAAAATTAACTTAAGCTTAAAGGAATTAAACTACTGACAGAGGTAATTAAATCCACAGGATTTTGCCACTGAATATGTAATGAAAATGATCAGTGTGGATGATGGATAATACCTGTGGATAGTCATGAACATTGATGATCATTTCCATGTCAGGTAACTTGTCAATAATTTTCAGAATGAAATGTTCTACACCATTACATCTGAAACATACAATATCTTTGATTTGACATATTACCAGAGCATTAATGGTGTTTCCTTACCTTTTAATGCCTGCAAATCTTTTGAATAACCAATATGCACTTCAATCAGGCTTTATCAATACATCTTCACTACCACCATCATCATGGTCATCACTACCATTATCACCATGATCATCACTACATTATTATCATCATTTACCATCATTACCATCCCACTATCAACTCCAGAATCATTACCATCATCATCATTACCATCACTGGACACATCACCATCATCACTACAATTATCACCATCATCACCTTCATAATCATTACCACCATCATCACAATCACTACCATCTTCACCATCATAACTACTATCACTGGCCATTACTAACATCACCATCATCACTACCATCACCATCATTACCATCAATTCCATAATCATTACCACCATCATCACTACCATCATCACCATCAACTCCATAATCATTACCACCATCATCACTACCATCATCACCATCATTACCATCACCAGCCATTACTACCATCATCATTACCATTATCATCATTATACTACCATCATCATCACCATTATCATCATTATACTACCATCATCATCACCATTATCATCATTATACTACCATCAAAAAAAAAAAAAAAAAAAAAAGGCCTGGGGCGAGCCAAGATGGCGGACTGATTTTTTGTCGCTCCGTATATTTGAAAGTAAATTTCATCAAATAATAAAATAAAATCATTTATTTTATATCAAAACCTTATTTATTGAAGCTAGACGAGATGTCTAAAACTCGTAGCACGACCAAACAGAAATCAAATGAAGAAACAACAGAGTATGAACGTGCTAATGATAAAATTCCACTTGAGAAAATCTTGGACAAGAAACTCAATCCTATAGACAAGAAACTTGAAGAGATTCTGACTTCGATTACTTTCCTTAGCGCTAAGTACGATGAACTTGTTAAAAAAGTTGACACCCTCGAGGACAAGAATAAGGGACTCGAAGTTGAAAATAAACGGCTAAACGACTCGGTTAGACAACTTGAATTGCAAGTACAACAGCAAGCAGAATCTATCAGTGAAATCGAACAGTATTCTAGACGCGATTGTCTAGAAATACGGGGGATTCCAGTGGAAACTAACGAAGAAACAGACAAGATTGTCCAGGCAGTAGGCAATCTCACGGACGTGCATGGTCATTAACCCTCAAGATATATCAGTTAGTCACAGATTAAAAGAGCGCCATGGCAGTGAAGACCAAATGTCAAGTCGCCCACCGCCGATTATAGTTAAATTTGTCAGAAGGGAAGTTAAGGAGAAATT